>OZ023262.1:73544609-73719609 GCA_964006375.1 Tillus elongatus
CCCGAGATAAAATAGACCTCCATTCGGATCTCCTGGAGAGGGGTGTGCAGGTGGCGCCGGCATCAAGATTTAACATACCCTTCTCTAATATTTGTGGCCTAAATTCTAACCTGAACTCCGTCCATCATTTCCTCCAGGCTAATAGGCCCCAACTCCTCTTCCTCACCGAAACCCAAATCAGTGCCAACACAGCCACTAATCACCATAATTTCCCGGGTATTCATTTTAGATTGCATGGAGGTGTGTGCGCATACGTCCGTAGCAATCTACCCTGCACCAGACTCCCCACTTTAGAAGCTGGAAGAAAATACATAGTTTGGATGAAACTCTCTCTCTCAGGGCTGCAACTAAATTCATCCTTTGTATTTACCGGTCACCTTCTGACAACAACTTTGTCCAGCTCTTCGACTACCTTTCTGAAAAAAGCGACCATCTGATTTCTGAATATCCTTCCTCCGAAGTCACTATTCTTGGTGACTTCAACGTCCATAATAAGGATCTGGCTAGGATCTTCAAAAACCGATCCAGAAGGGAGAGCAGCGGAGGCGTTTGAAGTCAGCAATTCCTTAGCCAATATGGTTCAGCAACCTACTTACTTACCTCGCATCCCAACACACAGCTGAAATCCCTTGGATCTCCTTCTTACTAAAAAACCTGAATGCCATAAGACATCAATCACCGCCCTTATTGGTCTCTCAGACAACGGCATGCTCATTTCTTCCTGCGCAATGCAACCTGAGGTCACAAAGTCATCACACCCGCGTATCGTTTGGCACTACAACTACGTGAACTGTGACGAAATGCGGAATTACTTTTCCTCATTTCCATGGGCGTCTGTCTGCTTCTCTCATCCTGACCCCCCTGATATCTCACAAAACGTCACCGAAATTATCGAAGCTGGCATGGAATTATTTATTTCACGTACACAGAAAACCTCGTCAGCCAATCAAAAGCCCTGGTTCTCTAAATCCTGTGACAAGAACAGACTTGAAAAGGTGAAAGCTTACAAAACGCGTCTACACAATCCCAGCCAAGAAAACCGTCAAGCATTTAACAACGCAATAAACCGCTATGTCACCATTCTTTCTGAGCCAAAAAACTCGTTTAATAACCACATCAAAAACAAACTCCTCTCAAACTCCAATGGCAGCAAACCCTTCTGCACTCTTGCTAAATCTATTGGGAATAATTTCTGCAAGAGCACGTTACCACCTCTTGTTTCAGGGGATGAAATTGTTTCTGTCGCCCTGGGTAAGGCTGAACTTTTTGCCTCGTTGTTCGTCGGCAATTCTGTTCTCAACTCACCTCCAAATGTTCAACCACCAACAGTCCCCAATGTCGCGCATAAAATGACGGATATCATTTTCAAAACTAAAAAGGTACGAAAGATGCTCTCTCCTCTTAATACCAAGAAAGCATCTGGCCTTGACGAGATCCCAGCAATTGTTCTCAAAAAATGCGCACCAGAACTTACTCCTGTCCTGACTCGTCTATTTCAGACATCTTACAATAGAGGCATATACCCTAGTAACTGGAAAGCTTCTCGAGTACAACCCGTTCCCAAGAAAAGTTCCAAAGCGCTGCCTATTAACAATAAATATAATTTAGAATTAAGGATTAAATTGACTTTCTTTTGATATTATTTTTTTTAATTTAAAATATTGATAACAAATATTTCGTTACTTAAAGGTTTATTTATAATCAAGATCTATAATGTTTCCATAGGATCCTCTTAATTTTCGCTAAACTATACATTATATAAGATTTATTCTCACAATAAATCAAATTTCTTATGAAAATATTTATCTTCTACTAATGTCTGACAAAACTTATTCTAATGGTACCTTGGCTGACACCTGTGTTACTCCTTTGTAAGTGCAGTCCTCTTCAAAGATGGTTTTCCTATTTTCTAAATCTTATTGTTTGTGAGTTTTATACTCCCGGATCGACTTTTTCTTACGATCAATGTTCCATATGGTCTTAAATGTTGTCCTTAATCTTCACGTTTTGTTTTAAGGTGTCCTTTTAGCAATTTTAAAAATTATCCTGCTTGGTTACGTTCGTAGGTATTTCTCAATTCCCTATCATACTAATCTAAAACGTAACATATCTGTACATTTTTCTTAAATTTTAATTTTAGCGACACCAAGACGCGTCCTTTTTTAACAAAAAAACTTAAGGACTGACCCCTCACAGATTTATATTCCTTAAAAACGTCAGATTTTAATCATCATAGCATTCCAATTAACATAAATAGTCGCTCTCGGGACTATAATTTACACGATCGATCATTGATATTGACAGTTCCATCTGTTTGAAATTTAAATTATGAGCATTATTTTTTTACATGAAGTTTCATTTATTTTATCACCTAACTGGGTATTTTACTTTTAATTTAAGTCCTAAATAATCATATGATACCTTCTTAGCCCTTAACATTTGTCATTAAAGCGTATATTACACTGCTTATCACTAAAATTCTTAAACTAACTTATAATCTAGTCGTGGATTTATAGACCTAGGTCATTGCTATTGCCATACAAGGTTTTCTAAAAGGTATCAGAGGCCATTAAATACACCTAGTTTGTTGAATGTTCTTTCAATGGGCTTGACCTACCTTTTTATCACTGTTCGTTTAAATTCACTTTTCTTTTATTATTTCACTAGTCACATCGTCTTAAATTTCTACACCATTATGGATACCTGAGTTTCCATTGTGGTTATTTGTTATTATTTTTACTTTACAATCAGTTCTCTAAATTTAATGTATTTTCTATTATGATTTCAGACGAAATTGATACTTCACATACCTTCTTGCTTTAAACATCATTTAATTAACAAGTTATTTTGTCTGCATTTTAGGTATGTTTTATGCATGGGTGTGTGTGTATATGAAGAACCTATATAACACTACAATATATATATATATATATATATATATATATATATATATATATATATATATATATATATACATATATATATATATATATATATATATATATATATATATATATATATATATATATATATATATATATATATATATATATATATATATTTGTGTGTGTGTGTGTGCGTGCGTGTTTGTGTAAGTATCCGAGCGATAACTCAAAATATACTCAAGTGATTTGAACGAAACTTGTCACATAACTTCATTTTGTTAAAATCGCGGACGAGTTAGCAAATCAGCGAGAACGAAAAATTTTTTTGCCCCAAAAATATACAAAAATATTTTCAAAAACTCTATATTTCTGAAAGTATTAGAATAACTTACATGAAGCTTTACATGCAGCTAGAAATGGTGTAAATATACCGCTGTTGTATTTGGTTCACAAAATTTGGAGATTTTTCCAAATTAAATATAAAATCGGAAAGACATGAATTGGAACCACTTAAGTGAATAAAGTCCAATGCCTAAAAAGAACAGAGTAGTTAGCTGCCATGAGTGGGTTGATACATGGCACAAAAACAAATAATACAAATAACAGGGGTAAAACATACTACCGTTACTAGCAATCGGCAAATCTCGGCCACTGAAATCCCGAACACTCAAACACCGTTGTCAAGGCCAACAGTCACTGCCACAGCGTAAACAATTGCTTCTTATACTGTGACATTACGCGAATGTATAGATAACATGAAATTAAAAATGATGTGATTGTAAAATGTATTGCTTTTGATACATTTTTAAAATATACTATATAGTAGTTTGATGAACGGCCCCAATTAAAGTTTCAGACTAAAAATGTAGCATGGAGAGATCAGGGTTTAAGGACGGGAATACTACCGTGTATACAAACACTTGATACGCAGCTCTCCTCGCCGAGGTAACGTTTCCAGCTTACAACAAAACGGAACCACGGCCGGTGCATGTTCTATTCCGACACGACCCACATTAACGTTTTGTTTTATTTCACTACTTTTAATATTTGGTAGAAACAATATTGATCAAGTTTCATACATGTGGACTAAATATAATTTTTTTATTAAAATTCCTGGATAACTTTGTCACCTTTGAGTCTAGAATTATAAATTTCAGCAGACGTTTTTTATTGTTGACATAAAAAGAAGAGAATTTGTTTTTAAAGAACTTTTTTTGTTGTTGGAAAAATACCTGCCACGTTTATAATTTAGCAGATACTTTCGTTTTCTAAATAAGAATTAAGTTTTCTTTTAAAAATCTCTTGTAGATTGATTAAAATTTGTAATAAAAGTTTCTTTTAAAGAGACTTACTGTACCTAGATATACCAAATTTCAATTTTCAGCTTTATAGAAAATTCAGTTTTGGGAATTTGTCTCAAAATGAGCTAGAATACAAGATAAAAGGGTTTTTTTATAGTAGAGAGGTATCGATGGTATCACTTCAAAACAATTTTTTAATGAGCCGGTATTGGCGCTTTTAATCGCAATCTTCAAGGCCTGTTTAAATTGAAAGTGTTAATTCCAGTAATGTGTCGTACTAAGAGTGTACAATTCTTATAAAAATTCACTACGATAATGCAGTTGCTGCGTCCCGAATTTTTTTATCTCAGAAGATAGGTTGCCAAGGTATAAATTTTTGACAAACTTTACTGTCATTCCTCTATTAATACATTTTCTTGATGAAAATTTACTATAAGTGAGATATAGATTAATCGGCAGATATGCCTAGATAAAGGTATGATTAAAAAAAAGCATGGACGCAGCAAGTGCGTTATGGTAGTGAATTTTCATAGAAATGATCTGCCACAAAATATTTTATTATAACTTTTTTTTCTTGTAACATAGCAATCTGAATTTTGTGTATAGTTTACCTTTTATATCGTAAATCTCTCTATTGAAGTTGGTTATCACAGCTCTTTTAGTTTTTGAAATATTTTTTTTTCAAATGAAAACTCAAAATGTTTCCGGAAAACCCTTGTCCGATTTTCCTGACTAACGAACTTTTCCAAGCCACTTACAAAAGGAAGGTACATGCCAAATGTTATCAAAATCGGCCCATGGTTTTTTGAGTTATCGGTGTGATACATACATATATATATATATATATATATATATATACATATATATATATATATATATATATATATATATATATATATATATATATATATATATATATATATATATATATATATATATATATATATATATATATATATATATATATATATATATATATATATATATATATATATATATCTGAGGCCTAGGGTTGAACACACTGAGACCTCACAGACGATCTCCGGCGAGATTTGGGGAGTAGGCAGATTGAGGCCCCGTAATCGAGCTACAACAACCCAACCTACCTTTATCCACCGCTCTAAAGAGTAGGCAGATTGAGGCCTTAGAGTGTCCTTACATATTTCCTTTACCTACCTTTGTCCACCATTCTGAGGAGTAGGCAGATTGAGGCCTTAGAGTGTCCTTATATATTTCCTTTACCCACCTTTGTCCATCATTCTGAGGAGTAGGCAGATTGAGGCCTTAGAGTGTCCTTACATATTTCCTTTACCCACCTTTGTCCACCACTCTAAGGAGTAGGCAGATTGAGGCCTTAGAGTGTCCTTACATATTTCCTTTACCCACCTTTGTCCATCATTCTGAGGAGTAGGCAGATTGAGGCCTTAGAGTGTCCTTACATATTTCCTTTACCTCTTGAAAATGGCTCCAAAACAGGAGCCGAAACGTCGAGTTTCCATAAATTCTGGACGCGGTTTAACCCGAGAACCAAGCATGTCTCGTATATATATATATATATATATATATATATATATATATATATATATATATATATATATATATATATATATATATATATATATATATATAAACATATAAAAATTGAAACTGAGCCCGGATATGGGTTCTAGGGGGCCTACTTCGCGCTCATTTGCAAAAAATTATTCAAAATTCAAAAGTCGGGATCCTTCCAGTAGTGAATTTTTTCCACGAAAATTCACTAAAAACTTTGCTGCTGCAATATTTAAAGCAATTTTATACTTGAACAATACAATTCAAAATTGTTTGTTTTAATTTATTTACGTTACATCTGCAAATAAAGCCGTAACGCTTCCCCTGTTCTGCTTTAACAAATAGAAGCAATAGAATCGTAACCAAAAGGGAAACCAGACAAGCAACTCATGTATTTGCTGGGGTGTTAAAAATGTATGCTCATCACAAAACATCAGAGTAAGCTTTTATGTGGCCATTTGGTCGAGGTTTTAATTGTCGGCATAAATTCAATTGACTGCTATAATTGAGTTTTTAGATTGAGATATATTTCGTCCATATTTAGTATTCATGAAACAATAAATTTCCTGTTCCTATCAATCATGTTGCGTGCCATATAAAGTGAAACCATTAAACATATATTGCCCCAAATGAAGTCATTAACATATGTCAAAACTTCCATACATTTCTCATTAATTTTCACATGTAAAGCTGTTTTGTTAGCGTTAAGGGAAATTATGTATTAATATTAAAACTGACAGCTAACAACATATTTAGTAATCTCACAGTAAACGTTTTTCTTGAAAGGATTGATTAGCCTGTAATGGCTCAGATACTATTTAAGTAGTAAGTCTGCATGGTCCAATTATGTTATAGTATAGAATTTAAAAGAAAAGTCTGTACGCAGCAAGTGCGTAGTGAATTTTCATTAAAAAAATTTATTCCAAATATGTGTTTTTTTTAAGAAAGCAGGCATCAAATTTTGTTACCAGTATAACCAATATAGTAGAAACAATGTGCTATGTTTCATCCAAATAACGTTATTGTTTGAAAATATACAAAAATTTCCGAAAATAAACTTTGAGTGTTCCCGAAAAAACTGATTTCTTGGCCAACCTTATAGGTTAATAGCAAATTAAGCAATTCAAATTTGAAGCATTTAATGAAAATTCGCCACCATAAAGTACTTGCTGCGTCCCGACTTTCTTTTCTTACAAACATGCAAAATGCAAAAATGCAATAACATAAGGCATGTTCGATTAAAAAAAAAAGAAGTTTTGAATCACCAACGACTTATGGGCCACCTGTAATTGTGAAAATATTTTTTTAAGATGTAGCTCAAGAGACCCTGTAAGTGTGGACAAATTTTTTTTCGTATTTTGTATAATAACCGATATATTGAACTGATTTTTTACGAAAATTCGACAAAACTATACCACTAAACGATAAACTCTATAGCTGAGACTACTGCCACAGCATTAGAGAAAGGGTCTATTTGAAATGAATTTTCTGGAAATACTTTAGTAGAATGAAGGACAATGACGGTTGAAGCTACAACTTAAGGCGTTGTAAAAAATTTTTTTCTGAGACATTTTCCTTTCATAGCTCATATTGGTTTCAGGTTCTTCGCCTAAATGTTGCCAATTTTGACGTTTTAAATCGAGACTTTTACGTTTTGAGGAAAACCCAAATTTATTTTTCTTTAAATGTCTATAACTTGTTTGTCTTTTCACCTATAAAGCTAAATTTTGGCAGGTAATTTACCTATAATAATGTAAACTAGCGTGCCAAATTCGGTTGCCCTTATTTGTCATTTACAGAGATATAAATTTTTTTTGAAAAAACATAATTTCGGTGAAATGTGGGCCGATTTTCTTGGATAACGAACTTATCCAAGCCACTTGCAAAAGGAAGGTATTCACCAAATTTAGTTTAAATCGGTCCATTTTTATTTTTGACCTGACCTTACCTGACTTGACCCCGAATATGTGTTTTAGGGGGCACAATTAGCGCTCATTTGAAGAATTTTTTTTTAATTCAAAAGTCGGGGTCTTCTCATTGGTAAATTTTTTAAAGATTCCCTAAAAAGAAAGTTCAGGACGCGGCAAGTGCGTTATGGTTTGTATTTTGATTAAATGTTTCAAATTTGAATAACTCAATTTTCTATAAGCTTAGAAAGTTGAGTTTGGGCGTGTAGTAAGGCCTTTTCCAAAGAAATATACTCACAAAATGTACCTAAAATAGTTTTGTAATTTTCGGAGAAAAATTTTTTTTCCAAAGAATATTCACCATTAAAGTAACTCAAGTTTATCTAAACTTAGAAAGTTAAATATTGGTAAGTAATAAGACCTTTCTCAAGGCAACATATTCATAAAATTTCATTATAATAGCTTTGTAAAAAAATTCGAAACAAAACTCAAAATTTTCCGGGAAAACCTTGTCCGATTTTCCTGGATAACGAACTCGTCGAAGCCATTAATACAAAAAAAGGCATCTGCCTAGTTTAATTGATATCGGTTATTTATTTTTTGAGTTATCGGTTGGATACATACATGTATATATATATATATATATATATATATATATATATATATATATATATATATATATATATATATATATATATATATATATATATTATATATATATATATATATATATATATATATATATATATATATATATATATATATATATAAACATATAAAAATGAAAACGGATCCCGGATATCGGTTCTAGGGGTCCTAGTTCGCGCTCATTTGAAAATTTTTTTGCAAAGTCACAGATACCTCTCTATTATTGAATTTTTTTATAAAAATTCACTAAAACTCTTTTTGATATTAATATGTCTTTTCGTCAAAGAAGGACATAAAATTTGGTAGATAGGATCACATTTGTAGTATAAACCATGTACCCTAGGGTGAATTGACCAGTGAATGAATAGTTTAGATGATTTTAATATTTCATTGTGAAACTGTTGATTTATATAAACATTTATCACGTAATAAATACCCTACTTATGTAGAAATACAATGTTTTTATTAGAATAGAAAAAAAAAACCAGCATCCCAAAATATTCATAAGTTCCAATGAACGAACGATAGAAGCTAACGACTGAATACATTTTGACCAGTTTTTTTTAACAACACCATTTATTTATTAAAGAACGTGATACAAATTTTCCAAAGACAACGCATAGTCTATATAAACTTAGGTACTAATGTCTTACAAATAAACTGCAAATATACATAGAATATAATATTATGAACCGTTGGTGCAGAAACTTTCTTGACTAGAGAGAGATCTTCCGCCGAATACAGGATTTGGTCAGATGGTGTGGGCCACTTTCACTTCCTCTTTGTTGTTTTGTGGAGTACGCTGATCTCATATTCTCCAATTCGAATGTTTTCATAGCAACCTCGGTGGTCGAGGTTTAAGAACGTGTGCCTCTGAACCGAAGGGTACTAGGTTCGTGTCTCAGGGTTTCCCTTTCACTTTTTCAGTACAAGCTGTACGAAATCAACATCAACCGAGGTTATGGCATTGTATTTGAGTAAGTTAAATGTCCGCACGATCCGCCCTTCGGAGGGGTCGTAATACCGTGGGTCCCGTGCCCATGCGATGTCGGGCACGGTAAAGGTTCCCACCTTCCTTACGGAAAGGCGGGGGTTCTGTAAAAATGGCGCGGGGATTGGCCATTGCCGCGGAAATTGACCGACGTTAAAGAAAAAACTGTTAACTAAAAAATGAACCAGCAAATATTTTATAATAATAAAGCATGCCTTAAATTTTATTCAACAGATATGTTAACCAAAATGGATAAAGTCACGTTTGAACACGATTTGTAAAAGGACCATATTTCATGATACTACAAATAGCTTGCAATTCATTTCTAACTGTGTGAAACTTCTCGAATTTTTGGTTTGATGAGAGCAAACTTTTTTTACAGTTAGCATTTTGAGTTGCACTTAGGTCAGAGGAACTTTTGAGGACAGATTTCCTCCATTTTAAAGTGTTCAAAGTTTACACTCCAGACTGCTTGATGCGCTTTTTGACCCTGCAAAGTTTGCTTGTGAGTTTTCAATGGTTCGCTCTTTACGTTTGTGTTTGTAAAGTCTAACTTCCACAGATCACATCAATAAAAAGTCTGGACTCAGCAAATGCGCTATAATAGCGGGTGTTCATAGGAATGGGTTTTCAATTAAAAAATGTAGTTAAATACCTAATAAATTAAACAAAAAAGTCTGCACGTAGCAAGTGCCTTATGGTAGCGATTTTTTATATATATTGAATAGCAAATGTCTGTTTTTGATCAAAGCAGGCATCAAACTTGGTTGCCTATATAGTAGAAACAATGTACCACATTTCAACGAAATAAATTTATTGTTTGAAAATATATAAACATTTTTTTAAAGTCTGGATGCAACAAGTGTGTTATGAAAGTGATTTTTCCATAAAAATGTTTTAATAGCAAATGCGAGTAGGCATCAATCTGATTACCGGTATAGCCTATGTAGCAGAAACAATATTTTATCAAAATTACTTATGGTTTGAAAATATACAGAAATTTTCCGAAAATAAACCAAAATGTTGGCTTCCTAAGCTTACGTTAATAGCAAATTGAGTTATTGAAATTTGAAGGATTTAATGAAAATTCGGTAAATTTGCAGATTAGCTCCCGAACGCTTTTCAAAAAAATGTTTTCAGAAACATTACTAGGACCCCACCTGGATGCACAAACCACAAGAAAAATTTCTTGTTCACACCCCCAAGGAAGTTACGGGACTGGGCGTGAATAGGGGTGCTGGGCGGGGTAGATAGTAAAAAGGAAATATGAGCAGAAAATGCGAAGAAAACTGCTTGAAAGCTGTCTATTTGAAGCCATATCCCCATTAAACCCTGCCTACCCCGCACAGAACACACTTATTTGCCACAGGTCACGTAACTTCCTTGGGGGGTATGAAAAAGAAGTTTTTCTTGTGGTTTATGCAACGCGGGTGGTTGTATGTACCCAAGAGTGGGGGTGGTATGACGAAGCAGACCTCCCGGTTAGACTTGCAGCAGAGATTGGGGGTTGGCGGTGGCTGCTTCGTCGTGGGGATTTTCCTTCCCCCTCTCGTGCATACAACCACCCTCGCTGCATAAGCCACAAGAAAAATGTCTTGTTCCTACCCGCCAAGGAAGTTACGGCACCTGTGGGGATAGGGGTGCTGTGCGTGGTAGGCAGGGTTTAAGGGGGATATGGCTTCAAGATGTGAAAAGACAGCTTTCAAGCCCGTTTTATTCGAATTTTCTGCTCATATTTCCTTTTTACCACCTACCCCGCCCAGCACCCCTACTCACTCCTAGTCCCGTAATTTCCTTGGGGGACGTGAACAAGAAATTTTTATTGGGGTTTGTGGATCCAGGGAGGACACTAGGCAGGCTTATGAAAGCAGTTTTTTGAAAAGCGTTCGGGAGCTAAACTGCAAATTTACCGAAAATTCGCTACCAAAACGCACTTACTGCGTACATTTTTTTTTTTTACAAACGCTTCATATTTCGATAAAAAAAATGCAAAAAAGCATTAACGAATTTGTTCTACAAAAATTAGCTAAAAAAAATATACACCCCTACTCACTCCTAGTCCTGTAACTTCCTTGGGGGTGTGAACAAAAAATTTTTCTTGGGGTTTGTGGATCCAGGGAGGGCCCTTGGCAGGTTTCTGAAAACAGTTTTTTGGAAAGCGTTCGGGAGGTAACTGCACAATTTACCTAAAATTCGCTACCAAAACGCACTTACTGCATCCCGATTTTTTCTTACAAATGCATCATATTTCGATAAAAAATGCAAAAATGCATTAACGAATTTGTTCTACGAAAATTAGCTTAAAAATATATAGAGCGTTAAACCATAAACATCACTAAACCTACAGCGAAAGCATCAACTTAACTAAACCGACAGCCAAAGCATCAGAGAAAGGGTATATTTGAAATGAACTTTCTGTAAATATTTTAGTAAAATGAAGGGCAATGACGGTTGAATCTGAAACTTAAGGGTTCGCAGAACACTCTGCTTGCAACATTTTCTTTTCAAAATCCGATATGTTTCACGTTCTTTGCCAATTTTGACGTTTAAAATTGCGAGTGTGACGTTTAAAGGAAAATTCCAAAATTTGGTTTTTTAACTGCCCATAACTTCTTTATGTTTAAAGCTAAAGACCTCAATTTTGGTACAGAGTTCACTGTTTATAATAGAAACACGTGTACCAAATTTGGTTCTCCTTGCTTTGTTATTTCTGCAGATATGATTTTTTTTAGAAAAAAAAACACAAAATTTTCCGGGAAAACCCGGTCAGATTTTCCTGGCTAACAAACTTATCCAAGCCACTTACAAAAGGAAGGTACTCACCAAATGTGATCGAGATTTATCCATTATTTTTTGAGTTATCGGTCGAATATATATATATATATATATATATATATATATATATATATATATATATATATATATATATATATATATATATATATATATATCTATATATATATACAGATCACCTCATTAGCGAAATTTAAAAAAAATTCGCTAATAGAGTATTTCATGTGCAAAAGCAAAAAAAAGTCTGGACGCTGCAAGTGCGTTATTGTACCGAGTCTTCGTATATTTCTAAGGGCAAATATATCTTGTTTTTTAAAGAAAGACATTTGGTTGACATTAAAACCTATATAGTACTAATGCATCATAAATCATTAAAATAGCGTTGTGTTTTAAAAAGTATAACCATTTTCCGAATATAAACTTAAAAAGTTCCAGAAATAACAGGTCCAATTTTCCTGGCCAACGAACCACTTCAAGGTATTTACACACTTGCCAAGATATAATTATTCGCAAACAGCTTTAGGACCAAAATTGGAAAAAAACGTTACATGAAAACTTGCAAAAATTTCTTTTACAAAGTTTACCATTTTTTTACACAAATTGCCTTCAGTATGGTTACACTAAATTATATTTTTCACAAAAATTCGTCAATTTTTTTACAACAATTTACTAAACATTTATCATTAATTAGCAACATCATAAAAATCGTACAAAAAATTGTTTCCACGGAAGCACTAAAACATTTCTGAAAACTTTTCAAATTCAGCCACTATTTGCGAGTACCTGTATACGGCAGTCGATTTTTTTGACGGGTAATACAAACAAAAAGCTCTCTGAATGCGTCATTTCCATGGGGCTTCGTTATCTATTTGTAAAAACGCCGTATCACAATTTGTGATATGTGTTTGTGATATGTGCCAAAAACGTGAATGGTGGCAAACAATTGAAATAACTCAAAATCGATGACCGATATCATGTTTTTTCCTTATAAACATGCATTATAATTAGATGGAAAATGCAAAAATGCAATAACATAAGAAGTGCTCTATTAAAAAAGGAAGTGTGAATCACCAGCGACTTATGCGACCCTGCGATTGTGAAAATAGGTTTATAAGATGCACCCCCTAACTAACGTATATAATTTGTACTTATATCATGTATCATAACGGATATATTGAGCTTTATCGTAGAAATGCGTTACCCTGCATATGTCTGAACAGACAAAAACTGAAACTGACCCCGTAAACGTGCTTTAGGGCTTCTAGTTCGCGCTCATTTGAAGCAATATTTTTAAAATTCGTAAGTCTTGGTCTTCCCAAAAACTATTTTTTGTACGAAAATTTGCTAAAATATAGACTACTAAACCATAAACTTTATAGCTGAAACTACTGCCAAAGCATCAGAAATAGGGTATATTTGATATGGATTTTCCCAAAATATTTTAGTAAAATGAAGGACCATGATGGTTGAAGCTGAAACTTAAGGCTTTGTAAAACACACCTATTACATTTATTCTACATAATCCGTATTTATGTCAGATTATTTGTCTGAAAATTGCAAATTTTGACGTTTACAAACGCGAATTTTACGTTTTAAGAAGAACAATTATAAAATGTTCAAAATATTTTTTCAGCTACTTCTTGACTTTTTGCGTCAGGAAAACTTTACCGTTGTATGTAATATTCAATTGGTTTTGGTTATCAGATAAAATATTTTGTTCTTATACTCTCCTCTGATCATCAGTGGCACCCATTTTTTTTAAATCCCTATAACTTACTTTTTTTAATTTAGAGATCTGAATTTCGGCATGTAGGGTCAAAGGTAAGATGCTTACTTGCATATAGGCCAATGCTAATCCTTTTTGTTCATCTAACCTACCCTCAACCTTAAGCTCGATATCAACGACAGAAGTGATTTGAAAAATCATCCACTGTTGGTAAGTTTGATAGTAGAAACCTATGTGCCAAATTTTGTTGTCATAGCTCTGTTCTTTTCGCAGATACAAAAATGGTCCCAAAGAAAACCTACAATTTACCCGGAAAAACTGGTTCAATTTTTCTGGCTAACGAACTTATCCAAGCCACTTACAAAAGAAATATACGAGCCAAATTTCATCAGAATCCGCGCATTATTTTTTGAGTTATCGGTACAATATATATATATATATATATATATATATATATATATATATATATATATATATATATATATATATATAATAAAAGTCTGGAAGCTGCAATTGCGTTATGAAAGTGAATTTTTATAAAAATGTTTTTAATAGCAAATGCGAGCAGGGATCAATCTGACTACCGGTATAGCCTATGTAGTAGAAACAATGTACTATATTTTATCAAAATTACTTATTGTTTGAAAATGTACAAAGATTTTCCGAAACTAAACTTAAATGTTGGTTTTCTAGCCAACAAACCTGACGTTAATAGCAAATTGAGTTATGAAATTTGAAGGATTTAATAAAAATTCGCTACCAAAACGCACTTACTGTGCTCAGATTTTTTTCTTACAAACATGCAAAATTTTCGATAAAAAATGCAAAAAAGCATTAGCGAATTTGTTCTACGAAAATTAGCTAAAAATTATAGACCGTTAAACCATAAACTTCACTAAATCTACAGCGAAAGCATCAACTTAACTAAACCGTCAGCCAAAGCATCACAGAAAGGGTCTATTTGAAATGAATTTTCTATAAACATTTTAGTAAAATGAAGGGCAATGACGGTTGAAGCTGAAACTTAAGGGTTCGTAGAACACTCTTCTTGCAATATTTTCTTTTTACAATCCGTATTTGTTTCACGTTCTTTGCCCAAACATTGCCAATTTTGACGTTTCAAATTGCGACTTTGACCTTTTGAGGAAAACTCCAAATTTGTTTTCTTTAACTGCCTATAACTGTTATGTTCGACCATAAGAGTAATATGTGTTTTACATTGACATGAATATATTACCCGTCACACTGGGAATCAATCCTATTTTATCTAATTAGACAAGCGTCTCGCGACAGTAAAAACCTGGATGACTTTTCGTTGTTTTAACGAAACAAAAGACCTCTTTAACGTGGTATTACAAAAATCCTACCAACTGACTTTTCTTACATGCCCTGACATCAGTTTGCCTAATTAAAAGCTAAAAGGAGAAGGAAAATCAACCCTGCCATATATCAAGGTTATGTGAGCATAATGAAATTTTCCTCTGCCTTTCAACTTCTTTTAGCTTTTGATTAGGAAAACTGATGTCAGGGCAGGCCAGGAAGGTCAGTTGGGAGGATTGTGTGTACACAGCACAGTCAGGGAGGTCTTTCATTTCATTAAAACGACAGAAAAAAGTCATCAAAGTTTTTACTGTCGCGAGACGCTCGTCTAATTAAAAGGAAGCAATGTTTTATTTATTAATCACATATTATACATACATTTTATCTTTCTGCTCACCTTGTTTATATGCACTTTAACTATGCCAAATCTCACAATGCTTCGTGCGCGCAATGTGCTCAACAAGGGTTAAGTCCAAAGTTTTTCTTCATGTATTATAACCCTATAGTTGAAACCACAGCTAAAGCATCAGAAAAAGGGTCTATTTGATATTCATTTTCTGCAAATATTTAAGTAAAATGAAGAATATTGGTGGCTGAAGCTGAAACTTAATGCTTCATAGAACACATTTTTTCTGCTACATTGCCCGTAATTTTAGTTTCAAGTTTTTTATTTAGAACATGTCAATTTTGACGTTTTGAATTAATACTTTCTGACGTTTTAGGAAGAAAAACTTAAAAGCTTATAACTTTTTTTTATTTTAACCTAGAGATTCAAATTTTGGTGCATGGTTTGCTTTTTATGATATAAATCCTTGTACCCAATATCGTTGCCCTAACTTAGTTATTTCCGGAGATATAAAAATTTTCCGAAAGAAAACTCAAAATTTGCTGGGAAAAACTAGTCCGATTTTCCTGGCTAACGAACTCACCAAGTTTTATCAAAATCGGTCCATTATTTTTTGAGTTAGCGGTGTGACAGATAAATATATAAACATATATATATATATATATATATATATATATATATATATATATATATATATATATATATATATATATACATATATATATATATATATATATATATATATATATATATATATATATATATATATATATATATATTCGTCAAAACTTGAGCGCTATAACGTTTCAGGATTTATGTATTAGAAAACGTTCGATTTCATCACTCATCTAATACTCTGTGATGAAATTGAAGTAGGGGTTGAGTTTGAGGGGGTGAATATGAATTCAGGTTTGAACGAATATTAGAAACGGTTATTAACTGTACGTTCAGTTTAGTTGCTCCTCTTATTTTTTCATCCAGAAAGTCACATTTCACCATTAAATTAGTTGAGGTGACGGCCTGAATTTAACATTTCTGTGGTGTCATAAAATAGCAGAATAACTCTAAAAGTTAGAGCCGCGGAGAAAAAAAGGTTTCAGGCATGGATTTTTTTCTGACTATCTGAAGGTGACCTTGGATTACATCTTGGTCATGACTGTCAAGGTCAAATCAAGGTCAACTTTATATTTTCCATGAAATTCAGGTAGGGGTTGATTATGTGGAGGAGAAATAATGAATTGCTTCTTAATAAGCAATCGACATTAAATTTAGTGCACAAGTAGCTGTTCACAACCTGATAATCTAGATTATTTGTAAGCAAGGTTGCTTCAGAAAAATGTTCGGGGGCAGCAAGTGCATTATAGTAGTGAATTTTCATAAGAATTGTACACTATTAGTAAGGTATATTATTAAAACTAATTCTTTAAATTTAAATGGGAGACCGATTTTAGAGGTCCCAGTTAGCGACTATTTAAATAAGTTTAGTTTATATTTCCTATGGCGTTAGAAAATTATAGTTTGGTAAAGATATATGTAAATACTGCAAGTCTCTTAAAAAAATGTGTTACAAATTTCCCAAAAGTTTTCTAGAAAAAATTAATTATTTACGAACGGAATGTACCTGCCAAATTATAAATATGGCAGGTATTTTTCCTTTTAATTGCTTGGATGGTTTTGTTTTAGTCAACCCAATCGAACTAGTTTTTGCAAACAAAACAACAAAACCCTTTTCAACATTTATTTACTGTTGCTGTATCCACACTTTTTGAAAATGATTAAGCATTGTAGCTCTCTATGTAAGACTGATAAACAAGGCAACCTAAATTCCATTTTTGGGAAAACATTTTAAACAAATGAAATGGGGTAACAATTTAAACATAAATTGAAAATCTTGGATCACTGCTTTGTCGCAGAGGTTCCCCTTCCCCTTGTGCATGCAGACAATCACCCTCAATGCATAAACAAAAACAATGTGAACAAGAAAAGTTTCTGGAGAACAACCCGCAAGAAAGTTACGGGACCTGCGCTAAATACAGGGGTTCTGAGCGGGATAAACGGAATTTTAAGGTGGTATTGCTGCAAAATGGGATAAAGGCAGCTTATAGAAGTCCAACTAAGCTGTTTTTTTTTCATCCTTCGCTCACATTTACTTTTAATCTTTTCCCCGCCCAACACACTTATTCACACCTGGTCCCGTAACTTTCTTGGGGGCTGTTTGCAAGAAATATTTCTTGTGGTTTGTGCATCCAGAAGGAGATTTAAGCATGCTTCTGAATTTTTTTTCTTAAAAGCGCCGGGTGCTAATCTGCAAATCTACCGAAAAGTTAATTTTTATTTACAAAACGAATGTATCTACTAAATTATAAACGTGGCAGGTATTTTTCCTTACCAGTCGCTCGGATGATCGGTTTTAGTCCACTCAATCGAAACAGTTTCCGCAAACAAAATAACAAAAATGGTTTTCTAAAACAAATTTATCGTTACGTGTTAAGCTCATTGTGTTATTTTTTAAATTTAGTACACACGCTGCTTTTATCTAGGTTTTAGTAATGGTAAATTAAATTATCACTATTTGGAATATTTTTACGAAAATTCGCTACCATAACGCACTTGCTGCACGTAAACCATTTTCAACATTTATGTACTATTGCTATATCCATACTTTTTAAAACTGAAATAAATAAATATAAACAATACAAAATTTTGAAATTAAAATTTTAATAGTTTACACAACATCTGTTTATTGATATAATATAAACTACTGCAGGATATTATGTAGTTTAATTTAGCTCGGATGTTCCATATATGACGAAGAATAAATGATAATGAAATTCACTAAAAACTAAAAGTAAACAATAAGTAACTTATTCCAAGATTCTATGGTATTAGCTGAGTATCATTATTTATTTATGACGCCTGTAAAAAAAGAAGAAGAAGAAGAAGATAACCTCAAATTCGACTTTCTTCCCCTGTCAGTTTGAAATAACAAATGGCAATGACAAATAGGCAACTGGCGTTGTCAGATTTAACTAGGAGAGGGCGATGGGTTTTAAATATCTTGAAGAATGGGGAGCTTAATATCTACACATATTAAAACGTTGTTCTGGCCTGTCCTTAAACATATTTAATAACTTTCATTAAAATTCTTATTTACTACTACCTATATATTTTCCGGATATCTTGAAATTCAGATGACAGTTTTGGCAAATGGCAACGCCGCTGTTTGTTTATTGTAACATATTTTTCTGACCTGTTCGTTTGAAGTTTAATTTGGAGCATTTGTTTGCAATAGCAGCGTAACCATGATATATCTGTCTGACCTTTGCCCAGTTTTACAAAGCTTGATTAAATATTTTACGGCCGGTTAGTTAATCAAGGCTTCAGACGACCAATCACCTACTATGATTCAGGTTTTTGCCATGACAACCAAATAGTTTTAAGCTGTGATTGGTCGTCTGAAGCCTTGATTAACTAACCGGCCGTTAAATGTTTCATCGAGCTTTGTGAAACCGGGCATATGTCTAACATTATAGGCACACATTCGAGGTAATTTCAGGTTGTATGGTTTTTTATATTTTATTTGGTTATAACTCAGAATTTACTGAACCGATTAAGTTGAAACTTGGTAGAGAGTACCAGTGATGCCATATCTACGGGCGCGTAAAGTTTTAGTGTCATACTTTTAGCAATTTAATAGATATTGCGTTTTCAAACAGTTTTTCACAAAACTGTCAAACGAACTTATCCAAGCTATGAAGAAAATGAAGGGAATTGCCAAATTTGGTTTAGATTGGTGAAGTATTTTTTGAGTTATCGGTTGGCTATAATATATATATATATATATATATATATATATATATATATATATATATATATATATATATATATATATATATATATATATATATATATTTCAGCTGTCCTTGGATTTGGGTTCTAGGGGCCCTAATTCACGCTCATTTGAAAAAAATTTCCAAAAGTCTTACCATCGATACTTATTAGTGAATTTTCTTAATGAAAATTCACTAAAATGAAAGAAATAGTGGGCTGCTTGGGGAGACTGACACTTTACTAATAAAAATCGAGTAATATATCCTGTCAGACCTCTATGGGTACAGGTATACGAATTTTCTTCGTAGTCAAGTCATGGACCCTAAATTCATAAAAATGTCTTTCTGAAGAGAATAAATTATCACACCTATGTGGCAGTTATGATTCCATTTGCAGCACTATTTTACTTCCACATCGTCAATACGTGTGGATGTCATACATCGGCGTAAAAACTTCAAATTTTTTTTCGATACGTCGTAAAAACTGTCAAAACATAAAGAAAACATGATTTGGGAACGAAATTTGTTTGTGTCTGTGGGTCTCTCGGTCTGAGTGTCTGTCCATTTGTAGCCACGATAACTCTAGAACGAATTGAGATATCGTCTTCAAATTTGGTATACAGTTAGCACCAGAGAAACGAGCGGTTCTGATTGTTTTTGGTTTAAATCGCTCCTGGGGTAGGGGATGAATGGGGGGGTTATTCGAAAAAAATTGACATTTTAGGGTTTGTTTATTAGAAAAGTTTCGATTTCATCAAATATTTGGTATTCTGTGCTGAAATTAAATTATAGGTTGAATTTGTGGGGGTGGGATAACGGTGAAAGAAAATTCGAATTTTTTTTGCTAAAACGGCGTAAAATGTCTTAAAACATATAGAAAATTTTGTTCTGGAAAGAAAATTATTATGTCTGTCTGTCTGTCGGTTGATCGATCTGTCATCCTGTCCTGCACGTCTGTCTGTTAGTAGGCGCAATAACTTTCCGACAGATTGAGATATCATCTGCAAATTTAGATGCAGTTAGCACCCGCCAAGTAAACGCTTCGAATTGTTTTTGAGTAAGATTGCTTTATGGGGTAGGGGATAAATGAGGAGTGATTTGGTGAAAATTGATATTGGTTTTTAAACTCTAGTAATATAACGTTTCAGAAGTTTACGTGTACAGGAATACGAATATTTTCTTTGTGGCCAAGTCATGAACCCAAAGTTCATTTCATGAGAATGTCTTTCTGAGGAGAGTAGATTGTCACAGCTATGTGGAAGTTGTAATTCAATTTGCAGCACTATTTTTGTTTCTGATAGCATATCTAAATGTTTTTTACCCAAGTCTAGTAAACCCCAACTCACCAGCATAACTTTTTTTCTTTAACGTCGGTCTATTTCTGCGACTGTGGCAAATCACCGACCCTTGCCTTTCTGTAAGAAGGGTAGGTGTCTTTAACGTGCTTTATATCGCTTGGCACGGGACCGACGCGTTGCACCCCTCTGAAGGGCGGAACGTGCAGACGTTCCACTTGCTCAAATACAAGGCCACAACCACCGTTAATGGTAATGTTACGGTTTTTACTGAAAAAGTGATAGGAGAACCCTGACATCGAACCCAGTACCCTTCGGTTCAGACGCAAACATTCTTATGACTGAACCACCGAGGCTTTCACTATAATTTTGAACTTAACAGTTAGGGGTTAACTACCTACTGTTTTTACCATATCGGGAAAAAAACATTCTTTGTCCAATAACCCTTTTAAAAATAAATGCTTAAGAGCTGATTTTTTTAAAGACATTTTCTCAGACACGCCGTCTCCAAAAATTCACCATTTTGTCACTATTCAACTTTCAATAACAGACTTTGACAACTCAATTATAAAACTTTTAGTTTTTACCATTGCAAAAAAGCTTCATGGAAAATTTCTAAGTTATAAATATACCATTGTATATCATACTTTGTTACCATCGCTAACTAAGGTGATTTTTAAACCCTAATTCTTGTAGTATCTATACAACCTTTATGGCACAATAATTACATACATTGAGTTTCTCTGACAATATAACAGTTTTTTTTTTCACTCAAAAATAGCGCATTGTAGGAAAACAATTCAAGAGAACTCTTATGTTTCCAATAGGACGGGGATATCAAAAATAATTTTTAGTTGAGAAAAATCATTGGCATACTTGTTTTTTAATTCAAAATTATCGAAGTCGGTGTTCGTACGCACGCCACTGTTAAAGCTAAAATTATGTTTCTGTTTAAAAGAACTGCATATTTATTAGCTGTCTCTCCGTACTGAATATCACTGAAATATCTCAATCATAAGTTATAAAGCAAACTACTATTAATTTTTAATGTTTCTTCACACATTTAAATATTCGCATATCATTAAGGAACATCCTGTATAGCTACGTTAAATTGTCTTGCCAATTGTTCCTGGTAACTATGTTTACAAAACTTAGTTCTGCCTAACACAAATATTACATCCATTTTAACACGACTAACAAACCGGAAACTCCTAAAAATCATACGATAATATGCATATAATATACACTTTACATATCTAGATGCATTCTTGCTAAATGAAAGTTGCGAAATGCGAACTGAGAAATGTGCAGCTCTTTTCTAGCGTACATTCGGCGGTTCCGAAGCCGTTTAACGGCCAGGGGTGCCCGTCGAACAGCTAGTAATCGAGCTGTCAGAAAAACGATGTTAGACAGCGAGTTATTTGACGGGCCTGGAAGACTTGCATTAGTTCAATATCCAGTTGACTGACTGGGACTGGCGTCTGGCGCTTGATTGTCTGCTAAAATCTTCAATGCCAGAGGATCTCGAACTTTCAAACAACAACGTATCTCTTTTCTGACAACAAATTATGATTTTAATCGTTTCATTTATTAGGGATAATATTTTTCGAAATTTTGGTTGTTCTGCAAAACTACTTTAAAACTGCTCGAGTACAACGCTTCCTAGCAACTACAGGCCTATTTCTCTCCTTTCAGTCGTCTCTAAAGTGATGGAAAAGTATATAAACACTGAATTACTTGAATTTCTTGAAAAACACAGTCTAATCCACGACAGGCAGTATGAATTTCCTAAGCGCAGATCAACTGCCGACCTCCTTTCTTTGTCATTCATTCTTGGAACAAGTCTACGGACGTTCACGGTGAATTCCAGATTGTCGCTCTAGACATATCCAAAGCATTTGACTAGGTCTGGCACGCAGCGCTGCGTAATACACTTCCGGTCTATGGCCTACCACCAAAATTCTGTACGTGGACAGCAAATTTCCTCTCCAACCGGAGCATTTCTGTTGTCATGGACAGCCATTTCTCTAATCTGTATTCAATTACTACAGGAGTCCCTCAAGGTTCAGCTTTAGGCGCTACTTTGTTTCTTTTCCACATCAATGACCTCCTCTCTGGCATATCCAACCCAGTTCACAGTTACGCGGACGACAGCACCCTCCACTCAAATATACAATATTCTAAGCCTGTCTCTTTAGCCCAATTAGATGAGGATCGCAGACTCATGGAGGGTTCTGTCTCTGTGGACCTTAAAAAAATATTAGAAGAGAAGTAGAAATCTTGTACAATTCAACTCCACCAAATCTCAGTCTTGCTTTCTTTCTCATAAGAGATACACCAGCTCTAGACCCATCACCATGAACAACCAAGTTATTTAAATAATGAGTCCTCTTCACTTGTTGGCATTTCTGTGGATCAAAATCTCAATTTGCACCAACATGTCACATCAATTGCAGAAGCGGCTGCTAAGAAATTAGGTTTCCTCTTTCGGGCTCGCAAATACTTTTTACCAGCTAACCTATACACCTTACACACTCTACAAATAAGGCCAAAACTCGAATACTGCTCGCACATCTGGGGTGCCGCTGCCGCTTCTACACCCACTATCCTGGACTCCATTCAGAAGAGAGCTATGCGTCTAATCTGTGGCTCTACCCTTACCCAAAGGCTGTCGTCCCTTGCCCACCAACGTGTCAGAGGTGACCTCTCTCTCGTTTATAGATATATCCACGGGCACTGCTCAGAGGAGTTTCCTTCCCAAGTTCCACCACCTGCGGCCCCCAAGAGATCTACCAGGGGAACAGGCGAATGCACCCTTTTACTGTCCAGGTTACCAGATATAGAACGTCTTGTTATGCCCGCTCTTTTGTCCCCAGGACTTCCAAGTTGCGGAATTCCTTGCCGGCACATGTTTTTCCTTCTCCTCCGAACCTCCAAACCTTCAAGTCCAGAGTTAACAAGTTGCCTCTTTCCTCCTTGTCGACACCCACGGTACGATAGTGTTTAGGCTGTACACCCTTGTGGTGTGTTGTTGAAATATTAAAAAAAACACAGCACTTATGGACAAGACCCCCCCCCCCCTCGTATACAACTCCGTTTGGCGCAAACCAATCTGTACGTGTCCACGTCAATTAGTTCAAAATCGTCAACGTCAGTTTTTGTCGGGTATTGTGCAGCAAAATACAAAAGTATATGGTACTAAATTTATCACGAATACGAAACTAACATCCACTTGTGACAGAGCTTAGGTACTTGTTTTTCTACCAAACTAAATAAATCTATTTATAAATTAGCAAATCATGATTTATTGTTTTCTATTTCTCATACTAGCTATTTTTACTGCTTGCATACATATATTTGTATAGGTTTCCATCATACCTGCCACATAAATTGCAGCTCCTGGTACGTTCTCGCAAATTTATGAACTCTGAGTGCGACGCAAGGATGACAAGTAGCTCCGCAAAGACGCGAGTGATTTAGTGTTATAATAAAAGTGGTTTTTTGTTTCGTATATGTTGCGATTTGTGGCATTCTTTTTTCACCAGTGAAACTGTCGAATTATGTAAAATAGTTAGCTTGAAATTTTCGTGTATACATCGTAAAATGTTATGGAGCAGACGGTTTTTTTTAACCTTAGAAGAGTTTAAGGTTGCTGTAGTACAGAGCGGATTCATTCGTATTTCCATAATATATATATTGAAAAACTTTCGCGGGCATATTCTCTGTGTAAAGTACAAACCATTTAACATGTTATTTACCTGCGTATAAAGCATTGACCTACTGTTGATATGTGAATGAGTCCAGTCTGTAAATGTTACTCAGTAGAAAGTGGCGTTACTATAATAATAATATTTATAGTAATAAAAATAGTGGGACTTTCATTATTATGATCAGAGAATGACAGTCGGGGATACAAATAGGTGTTAATGTTTGTACCACCTAGTCCAATTGATGGTAGACAGAAGCGAGGGTAGCGGTGTGCGAATGGTGATCTGTTTATATATTTTTTTATGTTAGAAAAAATAAATTAGCTACTAATAGGCCAGTATGCCTAAAATACAAATCATAAATAATTGCTACAAAAAGTTTTAGTGTTTATATGGCTTCATTTGTTGCCTAATATGACTGTTCAACCACCAATAGTCTCCAATCTCGCGCACAAAATGACGGATATCATTTTCCAAACTAAAAAGGTACGAAAGATGCTCTCTTCTCCTAATACCAGGAAATCCTCTGGCCTTGACGAGATCCCAGCAATTGTTCTCAACAAATGCGCACCAGAACTTGCTCCTGTCCTGACTCGTCTGTTTAAGACATCTTACAATAGAGGCCTATTCCCTAGTAACTGGAAAACTGCTCGAGTACAACCCGTCTCCAAGAAATGATCCAAAGCGCTTCCTAGCAACTACAGGCCGATTTCTCTCCTTTCAGTCGTCTATAAAGTGATGGAAAAGTACATAAACACCGAATTACTCAAATTTCTTAAAAAAACACAGTCTAATCCACAATAGGAAGTATGGATTCCGTCAGCGAAGATCAACTGCCGACCTTCTTGCCTTTGTCACCCATTCTTGGAACAAGTCTATGGAACTACACGGTGAATCCCAGATTGTGGTTCTAGACATATCCAAAACATTCGACCAGGTCTGGCACGCAGCGCTGCTTAATAAACTATGGACTACCACCAAAACTTTGTACCTCGACAGCGAATTTCCTCTCCAACCGGAGCATTTCTGTTGTCGTGGACAGCCATTCCTCTAAACTGTATCCAATTAATGCAGGAGTCCCTCAAGTTTCAGCTTTAGCCCCTACTTTGTTTCTTCTACACATCAATGCCCTCCTCTTGTTATGCCCGCTCTTTTGTCGCGAGGATTACCAAGTTGTGGAATTCTTTGCCGGCACATGTTTTTCCTACTTCTCCGAACCTCTAAACCTTCAATTCCAGAATTAACAAGTTGCCTCTTTCCTCCTTGTCGACACCCACGGTATTTAGGCTGTAAGCCCTCGTGGTGTGTTGCTGAAATAAAAAAAATCCTCCCCCAGCGGAGTTGTGCTTAAGTGGTGGGGGGTAAAATGTACCCCTAAAAGGGGTATTTTTACGGTTTTACGATTATATCTCGTTAAGGACTCACAATAACAAAAATCTGGTTTCATCAAACGTTGTAGGGCATTAATATGTGCATTCAATAATATCAGATGCAAATTCCTTGGACAGCCGTTTCTTATACTAGCGCTCATCAAATTTGGAAAATTTTCACCTATTTATGAAAAAATTTCATTTCAACTTCTGATTTTTTGTAATATTATCAAACTAACCCATTTATCATTAAAGTGGCCCACAAAAAAAATACAGAGGAATAAATTCTGCGTTTGATGAGACTAAAAGTGAATTTCTTGAATTACCTTTCCGTACAGTTCCACCTTAAAATTGGACCATTTCTCATTATCAAAGATGACTGTTTGTTTAAACTGCAGGTACCATTCAACTGATATAAAGATGGACCCAGGATAATAAACGCAATCTTGAGATCAATTAGTGATGATTAAATTGTATACTAGAAAAAATATAGTTAGTTATGAAGATGAAAAGGGGAAACATATGTAGGTACAAAAATTTCATAGACGTCGACGGTTGACTGTCATTTGGCCTCTCCGCTCCTCAAAGTCTGTAATTTCCGATACGGGATCCGTGGCCCCATCACTCGGCTTCTCAAAGTCGGTAATTTTCTGTGCCCCATATAAGCAGTTCAGGTCTTCGCCCACACTCACACATTTCGTCTGCGAGGAGAAAATTCATATGTGGCAGGAGTGGACCTAGCCTATTTACCTACTTCCTAATTAGCTTGGTACCGACTTTAAATAAATCAGTAGGTAACGCATATGTTGGTATTTCATTTAAATCAATTTTTGTCTTTTGAATTAAACCAGTAATCCAGTTACTTTTCCCTTTTTAGTGCCTATTTTGGAGTTGGTTTAATTTTTTTAAGTTTTTAGTGAATTTTCTTAAAAAAAATTCACTAATGAGGAGATCCCGACTTTTGAATTTTGAAAAAATTTCTTCAAATGACCGCGAACTAGGCCCCCTAGAACACATATCCGGGGTCAGTTTCAATTTTTATATGTTTATATATATATATATATATATATATATATATATATATATATATATATATATATATATATATATATATATATATATATATATATATATAAGTATCACACCGATAACTCAAAAAATATTAGGCCGATTTTGACTAAGTTTGGTGGAAAAATTCCTTATGTAAATGGCTTGGATAAGTTCGTTAGCCAGGAAAATCTGCCCAGGTTTTCCCGGAAAATTTTGTGTTTTCTTTCGAAAAAAATTTATATCTCCGGAATTAACAAAGTAAGGGCAACCAAATTTGGTACGCTAGTTAATATCCTTATAGGTAAGCTACCTACCAAAATTTAGCTATGTAGATCAAAAGACAAAAAAGTTATAGGCATTTAAAGAACAATAAATTGGGGTTTTCCTCAAAACGTCAAAGTTGCGATTTAAAACGTCAAAATCGGCAACATTTAGGCAAAGAACTTGAATCTAATACGGGATATGGAAATCAAATGTCTCAAGAGGGATGTTTTACAAACTCTGAAGTCTTAGTTTAAACCGTCATTGTCCTTCATTTTACTAAAATGTTTCCAGAAAATTCATTTCAAATAGACCCTTTCTCTGATGCTTGGCAGTAGCCTTAGCTTTAGAGTTTATCGTTTAATGTTATATAATTTTTGTCGAATTTTCGTAAAAAATCAATAAAGCTCAATATATCCGTTATTATACAAGATATGAAGAAAATTTGTATATATTAATTATAGGGTGTCTTGAGCTACATCTTAAAAAAATATTTCTACAATCACAGGATGGCCCATAAGTCGTTGGTGATACAATTTTTTTTTTAAATCAAACACGCCTTATGTTATTGCATTTTTGAATTTTTCAGCGATGCATGTTTGTAAAAAAAGAAATTCGGGACGCAGCAAGTGCGTTATGGTAGCGAATTTTCATTAAATGCTTCAAATTTGAATAGCTCAATTTGCTATTAACCTATAAGGTTGACCAAGAAACGAGTTTTTCCGGGAGCACTTTAAGTTTACTTTTGGAAATTTTTGTACATTTTCACACAATAAAGTTATTTTTATGAAACATGGCACATTGTTTTTACTATATAGGTTATACTGGTAACCAAAATTGATGCCTGCTTTCTTAAAAAGGAAACACATATTTGCAATTAAAAACATTTTTATGAAAATTCACTACCATAACGCACTTGCTGCGTCCAGATTTTTTTTTTATTGTCGTTGTTATACTAAACCATGAGGCACAGTAGTTTAGTAGTCCCTAGCGGTTTTTAAAAGGCGCTATACCTATACTGAAAAGACTTTGTAAAAAGTTGACACAAAAGCTAACACATAAATTGAAACTACAACAATATTTATTGTACCCAAGCTGGAGTGTTAGGAGTTTATATTAAAATGGGTACTACAGAGAGAAATGAGGTTTTATCTTATCAAGATAGCCTCTGGTAATCAGTAATTAAAATATAACGAGATTTAGTTAACAAAAATTACGGAATTAACTTGCTACAGAGGTAATGACGTTACGATACTCAGAAATTAATATTTTACAAAGAAGTGCCGTATTGTTAAGCTAAATCAAGGAATAGAGTAAACTACAAGGAAACTATGTGCTTACCATTTCTCGTTTTATCTGTGGGCACAGGAATTTCAAAGCTTAGGTCATCACTTATCAATTTAGATTTATAATATTATTATTACAATTAATAAATTGATAATCAAATTTATAAATCAAAACAAATGCCATGTTTTACAAAAATAACTTTATTGTTTGAAAATGTAGAAAAATTTCCGAAAGTAAACTTAAAGTGTTCCCGAAAAATTTCTTGGTCAACCTTATAGGTTAATAGCAAATTAAGCTATTCAAATTTGAAGCATTTAATGAAAATTACCATAACCCACTTGCTGCGTCCAGAATTTCTCTTCTTACAAACATGCATTATATTTTGATAGAAAATGCAATAACATAAAGCGTGTTAGATTAAGAAAAAAAAAAAGAAAATCTTTATTACCAACGACTTCTGGGCACCCCTGTGATTGTAGAAATATTTTTTTAAGATGTAGCTCAAGACACCCTATAATTAATGTATACATTTTTGTTCGTCTCTTGTATAGTAACACATATATTGAGCTTCATTGATTTTTCATGAAAATTCGATAAAACTTATATACCATTAAACGATGAACTCTATAGCTAAGACTACTGCCAAAGCATCAGAGAAAGGCTCTATTTGAAATGAATTTTCTGGAAACATTTTAGTAAAATGAAGGACAATGACGATTGAGCAAAGACAGGGTTTGTAAAACATTCTTCTTGATACAGCTTCTTTCGATAGCTCGTATTAGGTTTAGGTTCTTTACCTAAGTGTCACCAATTTTGACGTTTTAAATCGCGACTTCGACGTTTTGAGGAAAACCCCAATCTATTTTTCTTTAAATGCCTAGAACTGTTTTATATTCTAACATACAGAGCTAAACTTTGGTACATAATTTACCTATGGTAATATAAATCCGCGTACCATTCCTTTGTTATTTCCGGATATATAATTTTTTTTCGAAACAAAAAACACAAAATTTTCCGGGAAAACCTACGTCAATTTTCTTGGCTAACGAACTTTTTCAAGCCACTTGCCAAAGGAAGGTATTCACCAAATTTATTCAAAATCGGCCTATTATTTTTTGAGTTATCGGTGTGAGATACATTCATATATATATATATATATATATATATATATATATATATATATATATATATATATATATATATATATATATATATATATATATATATATATATATATATATATATATATATATATATAAAAAATTTAACTGACCTCGGATATGTGTTGTAGGGGCCTAATTAGCGCTCATTTCAAGATTTTTTTTCAAAATTCAAAGGTCGGGATTTCCTCATTAGTGAATTTTTTTAAGAAAATTCATTAAAATGTATGTATAATATGTGTTACAAATGGATTAAACAATGATTTGTTCTAACTACACAGTAGGATCCTCAGTGCCAGGTTCGAACTTACGGTTAACATATTAATATGTCAATGTAAAACACATATTACTCTACGGATGTGGATCCGTTAATACGTTCATACCGAATATTAAACTTCAGTTTTTGAGTTCCTAAAGAAGTAACTACCAATTTAATGAAGTAGAACGTTACGTTCATGAAGGATTTCAGTGAATTTTTTCTAAACATAATATTTTATCTTTGTAATTTTTCTTTTGTTTCCATAGTCATTTTGATATTGGTTTTTTTGTGTGTAAATATTCTTAAAAGAATTCACTAACATAAGGAGATCACGACTTTTGCATTTGGAAATAATGTCTTCAAATCAGCGCGAACTGGGCGCCCTAGAATACATTTACACACACACACACACACACACACACACACACACACACACACATATATATATATATATATATATATATATATATATATATATATATATATATATATATATATATATATATATATCGGAAAAATCTAGGGATTATTCTAAAATAATACAAAAAAGGGAACAAATTGATTTTAGAATCGCTCAAATTGCACTCACGGTGTATGTATTAAATCAATCACTCAATATAAAACCATCTGTTCTTAAAAAAAAGTTATAATTATACCAAAGTTGTTAAACCCCATATATGATAAAAGTAGAATTTTCATATGTACCGTTGAATTTAGTTTTGAATTCAGTCATTCCTGAGTTGTTGTTTAGTAGCTGCATATAAAATATTGTGTTTTACCATGGAACGACGACATTTGGCTTTAGACGAAACGAATCGAGCGGTATGGTATGCCTTCTTCAAGCGGACATGCGACAGAATGAAGTAGTTGAGCGGATAGGTGTTTCCCAAAGTGTGATAAGCCGTTTATGGAGGCATTTTAGGGAAACTGGCAGCCCGGCCGAGCAACATCCAGGACGAGGACGCTCTACGACGGCAGGTCAGGATAGATTTTTATGTTAAACTGCCAGAAGGCACCCTACAATTACTGCACCTGAATTGGTTACGACTCTGCAAAGGGCGCATAATGCAACCATTAGCCGAGATACTGTAAGTAATCGTCTTCACGAAGCAAACCTCTCTACTAGACGTCCACTCAGATGTACACCTATTTGCAGAGGCAGTCGCGCTGCAAGATTGGACTGGTATCAAAATTATATGAATTGGACTGCAGATAACGGGGCTACAGTTTTATTCACAGACGAATCTAGGTTTGGTTTCCATCCCGACTCTCGTGGAATAAGGGTTTGGAGACGATCTGGAAATGCGGAACGCTTAAGACATATTCAGGAAGTGCACACACACAGAGGTGGTACAATAATGGCATGGGGCGGAATAATTATTGGCGGCAGAACTGAACTCGTTTTTCCAAATCGCTTCCTAACAGCTCATCTATATCTGGATACCATTCTTCAACCCATCGTGCATCCATTTGCAGGCTCTGTTGGCCAAAACTTACGCCTAATGCATGATAATGCCGGTCCGCATACCGCACACATCTTAACCAACTGGTTGGATAACACAAGAATTGAAGTTTTACCATGGCCAGCACAATCCCCGGACCTGAATCCGATAGAGCATATCTGGGATATGCTTTAGCGAAGAATTATTCCACACATGGGTAACATCAACAATGCGTTCACATTCCATGAGCTTCTGACAGCAGAGTGGGCACGTTTACCACAAGGAGGCCTTGACAATCTCATTTTGTCTATGAGCAATAGATGTAGAGCTGTAATTACTCAACGTGGAGGTCATACTTTGTATTAAACTTTTTTCCACATGCTCGGAAGTTTTTGAAAAATTCTTAAAATAGTGTGTTTCAGGATATATATATATATATATATATATATATATATATATATATATATATATATATATATATATATATATATATATTTGATAATCTTCTAGGTTTTTTGAATATTTGATTTTATATAATATTAAACACTTACATATAACGTACATTTTTTGTTTTCTTCTTAAATCATATCAAGAAAAAAATACGTGCATTTTTAAAAATATACCTAGACTTTTCCGATATATATATATATATATATATATATATATATATATATATATATATATATATATATATATATATATATATATATATATATATATATATATAATAGGCCGACATTGATCATATTCGGTGAGTATCTTCCTTTTGCAAGTGACTTGGTGAAGCTTGTTGTCAGGAAATTCAGACCACTTTTTCCTGGAAAATTTGTATTCCTCTGGTAATAACAAAGCTATGGCAATCAAATTTGGTACGCGCCTTTATATTATAGAATTTGAATTACACACAAAAATTTAGATACATATTGGGTACATATGTAATTTGAATATTATTAATTTTCTAGCAAATGGTTGTGGAAAAAATTATATGGAAAATTATTTTTGTTTTTGTTTAAATCATTCTTGAAAGATTTTTTGTGAAGTGTTAGTAATAATAAATGTATAAGTTATTGTAAAAAAAATATTTCATATTTTCGTGAAAAATTATTGTTTAGCAAATTTTCGAAGAAAACATAATTCTCGTGTAACATTACTTTAACCAATTTTGTTAAGAAAATGGCAATTTTTGTTAAATAAATTGTCTGCTAATTTTCATGCAAACATTTTTTTGTGTGCATTTTTCTCAAAAAGATTTTTGTGGATAATTTTATTTTAGCAGGTGTGTAAATAGCTTGAAGAGGTTCGTTGCTCAGGAACATTGGAGCAGTTTTTTTGGGAATATTTTAAGTTTATTTTCGGAAAATTATTGTACATTTCAAACAATAAAGTTATTTTGATAAAATAAGGAACACTGTTTCTACTATATGTAGGTTATACCAAATTCCACGCTTTTTATTTAAAAAAGACATTTTTACCGTTAAAAATAGTTTTATGAAAATTCACTACCATAACGCACTAGCAGCGTCCAGACTTTTAAAAAAATCTAATGAACGCAATTTAAAATAGATGCACTTTTTTCAATAGTATGCTGTAGTTTTGTTGCCATGGTCGATATACCTTAAACAATTGATGTCAGCAACAAAGTCAACAGACTAACGCGTTGGCAATTAAGTTGTCGACACGATAAATTCATTAGAAAATGTTGTGTTCCAAGCAAAGTTTCAAACATTACTGCCTTACTAAGACCTTTCCTGTATTGCGGACAGTGTGTAACAACATCACGGTAAATCAATTATAATCAAAATATTATTCAGATTGTAACTCGCAACGTTAAAGGAACGTTGCGAATCCAATTCAAACTTCGTATCATACAACAAATTAACCCTATAGTCTCGGAGATTATAGCAACCTCTGTTGTATATGATGAACAATTCATGGGAGGCCATGGAATACAAAGGCGTCGTAGATAGAGGTTACCGAAATCCCCATGGACCTGAGTGCTTAGATGCAACGTGAACAGTGGACATTAACGATTCCTAGTTTAGCCCTTCCATTTCAGGTAGCCTTTGCACTTGTGAAGAGCTCAACAAGGATATTAAGCAGTCAAGTCGTTCTCTTGATTTTAATTTAATCGCCTATTTGAAAAATGCATTGTTATTTTGACTGCAAATGAAAATAAATTGACCGAATTATAGGTATAATGTTTTGTAAAAATTGTTATAGGGTTGGATTATTGATTAACCAGAAAATCATGAATTAAAAAGTTTCGACGCAGCAAATGCGTTATGCTAGCGAATTTTCGCAAAATATTTTTTCGGCAACCGTCCGGGAAGTACCCACTTCCCGAACGCTTTTTCTTTGAGAAAGTAGCATTTCTCTGGCCTAGTCCGGGAAGTACGTACTTCTCGGACTAGACCGGGAAGAACCACATCGTTGTTCTCATTGTGAATATGAAAATCTTGGTAGGTATGATTTTGATAAATACAGTTGAACATTACCATAGCAACGAAATAACGACTGACAGCTATCTGAAATGAAATTAGTTGACATTTTAATTTTCAAGTTTGCATGGTTTTTGGTCGCAATTGTCTCAATAAACTATAGAAAGCAACAGCGATAGTGAGTTTGAAAATGTGCCTTACGAAATTTCCAATGCAGCAAGTTAATTGATTGACTTCGATCAATCGAAATAAAAAATTATTTATTAATTATTATTACATGAAAATATATAACTACTGTTACAAAATATTAAAGAGAGAACTTAACACTAAGACGACTAAACTAATAATGTTTTTCTACTGTCTCACTACCATCACTTAACTACGTTTCCACCTCCAGTCTTTAGTTCCACAGAATGCAGAGCTCTGTCGTTCCCGTGTGAAATGCCGATTCAGCAGTTTGTACACTTGTGCAGTGATATGGACTGCAAGGTTCCAACCGTCGTTCCCACATCAAATGCGATCTCAGCAGGCTGATGGCTTATGCATTTTTGCAAGATGGCAGTTCTCATGGCTGGCGGCTGTAACTGTATCCTATGTTGGTTGGTGTGGAATGTAACATCTCCCACCCCAAGTTTGAACATGCAGTGGAATGGAATGTTCAAATCACAATATCTTGATTATTAGATTTGTCCTTATCGATCTCCTTGATTTGTGGAAACCATTTAGCTAAAACATACTTATACAAAGTAAAACAAACAATACAGATTATTAAAATGTATAATAAGATGGTCCATAGGCTGATTTTGTTGATACGAATGGGTCCCTCATGTAGATTTTGGATGTTTCTTCTTTGCTCTTCTAAAGCTGTTTGTATATGATTTATTTCTTCTAAGTTGATCGGGTCCAGTTTGATCGGGATGGTTTCTTTCTCTTCTACTCTCTTAAGTTGATATTGGATATCGACTTTGGGAAGTTCCATAATTCCAAAATGATGGCGTGAATCTTGATGTGTTCTCATGGTATGTTGATCGATTGATATGTCGCAATTTGGGTAAATTTCCACTAGGTAGGTTCCTTCCAGAGGTATGTTATCTTTGGACTTTCCACATTGTTGTAAGGCGACCACTTCTTTAGGGGCTATGATCATCCACTTATTGATTTCAAGTTTTTGGATCTTGGTATTCTCCACTTTAGTCAGCAGCGGGTGGCAAGTGTTATTTTTCATATATTTGAGCATCTGCACTTCACAGGGTGGCGATTGTTCGATTTTCATGGTGTTCGTTTCTTGACATAAGTATTCTTGATTTGATACTTCTTTGCATTTGTGGTTGGAGAACATATAGTTTTGCTCATTTAGGAGAAGGTATTTGGATTTTGGTATTATAACTTGGAAGTTATTATTGATTGGAACCGGTAGAGGGTATAAATGATAGTAATTGTAATTCTCGATTTCAACTATAGGAATTTCTATTATAAAAACAATTTTGTTTTCCTTACTGTATGCTTTAATATTTAGTGTCTGTTCAAATAATAATATATTTTCGATCTCAGGTGTAAATGGTAACTTACTTGATATTAATTTTGTTTCTACGAATTTTATTTCCGATAGGAGATCTGTTGGTTCAGTCATTGAGTTATGAAATGTATTTAATTTTGCAAAACTGATAGCTACTTCGATTTTCTCAAATATGTCGTATATGCTTTGGTAATAGGCACTAATTTGTGATAGGAGCATTTGAATAAGAAAAAAGTTATAAGTTTCAGTGTTTTCTAATTTGATGTTTTTGATTGCCATTTCAGTTTGAACTATTCTCGATTCTAAAATGATCTGATTATGTTCAAGAGTCCGAGTCACATTGTAAAATTTTGATATTGAGGCTTGCAGTAACGTAATTTGTTCTGCCATTAATGTTTTAATTTTGAGCTGGCTTTCTGAAAGCGATGTGATTGCTTGATCGTATCTTAAGGCATCACCTTGATCTAAATTTCCAGTAATTGCCCTTATTATTGAACCAATACCATCAATGAGCCCTCTTTTCGTTCTTTTATAGACTGGATTTAATTGGATTATTTGTCTGTTTATTCTATTTTCTAGATTAACGACCAAATTATAAGAGTTATAGAATTCTCTCTTATGTGATGTAGAGTTCTCTATAGCAAATTTTAGTCTTAGAAAATTTTGTTGAAGCTCTTTAAATTCCTCTAAAATACTGGTGATGTCAAATATTTGTATAAATGACCAGTGATCTATAATATTTTGTGCTGAACCTAGTTTTAGAGGTAGGAGGCCGGGATAATCGTTGAGGTGATGAAACTTGGGGGTAGTAATGTCACAAACTGTCACTGTTCCCCACCTGTAACAACCGAAGTTGGTTTTAGTTCTTTAAAGTGGACAGTTTGAATTTTGTTATTACTATCTTTAATTTTCGCCTTATTATTTTCTACAATTTCTATAATAGTAAATGGCCCTTTAAATTTATTTTCCTTCTTGTTTCGCCTTCCCAATTTTTTATAAACTGTTTGTCCTAATGTAAACTGATAGGTTTCCGGCCCCAAGTGATTTCTGGAGTCTAGTATTCTTTGCTTATTGCTGATTTGATTTTGGTTTATCGATTTGTATAAATTTTTAATTTTGTTCTTATGATTTAAAATGTACTCGTTAAAGAAATTATCTTTTATCAGATCTGAGGGATCCCTTGCATTGGTGTGTCCTAGGGTAAGTTCTAAAGGGGTATATTTAGTTGAAGAATGTATTGAATTGTTGTACGCAATTACCGCGTACTTCATAAGAGTTCGAACATTTTTATTTTTGTGTATTTCTCTTAATATTCTTAAATGTTCCAGCAGAGTCGAGTGAAATCTTTCGACTAGGCCGTTTGATTCGTGGTGGGCTGGAGTCGTAAAGTGAATATTTATTTTGTGTAATTTTAACAGCTCTTGTACCATTAGGTTCTTAAATTCAGTTCCAGAATCAGAGATTATCCGTGAGGGCGTACCGTAAAATGAAAAGTATGTTATTAAGGACTCACATATTTCTATGGCGTTTTTGCTTTCTATATGTATAGCCTGACCTAGTCTACTAAAGGCATCTATTATTGTCAAAAATTGTTGATTGTCAAATTTAAATATATCGACATGTATTAATTCGAAAGGTTTACCTACAGTTTCAGTTAATAACAATGGGACGTATGGTGGGTTTCGATTATACTTTGTTTCGTTACAAATTATGCAGTTATTTATATAGTCACTAACACCTTTTTTCATATTTGGCCAGTAATAATTTCTTTTTAGTTTTTCTAAAGTTTCAGATATGCCGCGGTGGTTAGCCTTACCTTCATGTTGATATTTAATCATTAGTATCTGTTCGCCTTCTTCTTTAATGGTATTTACCATTTTGGTGCACATTATCATTTCCGAGTTACAACGACTAAAGTGCTCTATATAGGTCTGGTTAAATACGGGATACATGGATTTGTCATAGAAGTATAAATGAAAGGTTTTGTCTTCACAAGTGTAAGATCTAAGGAATTCTAGAATGAGTTGCTTATTTGACTTAGGAATTTTAATATGTGTAATTTTATGATTATGAAAACTTTCTGTTTTAACATCTATTTGATTGTGGGGATTGCTTGCAATAATTATTTGGTTGTTTTTATTGTTAATTATTTCATCAAGAATTGGAATGCCGTTATTGAAGTTATCATTTCCACCTACTGTGTGTACTGTTTCAAAAGAATTTTGATTATTTGTGTGTCTTGGCGGTTCCTCTGTTCTTTCTGTTTGATTGTTATTTAGATTGTCCGCAGGTCTTAAAAGGACGTCTGAAATTATTAAAATTTTGTCCTTTGTTTGTCGGCTAGTAGAGGGTCTAGAGTTTATATCTGTGTATTCTAAGTTTCGGTTCGTTGATGGTTGAGGGTTTATGTAACTATTTTCCGTCGAATTTTGAAAAAATTCGGCATTGTCTTGATTTACCTGACCTGGATTGCCTATTATACTTTCATTCTCTATTGCATTGATTTGAATTCGGGATAGAGCATCGGCATTGGTGTTTTGTTTTCCCTTTTTATAAACTATTTCATAGTCAAACTCTTCCAACCGTAACCTCCACCTAACTAATTTTGAATTGGGTTCTTTTAGGTTAAAGAGCCAAACTAATGGTCTGTGATCAGTATAAATTTTAAATTTACGTCCAAACAAGTAGGGTCTAAAATACTTGCATGCCCACACTATGGCTAACAGTTCTTTTTCTATTGTTGAGTATTTATTTTCAGACTCGTTCAATGTTCTAGAGGCATATGCTATTGGTTTATCGTAGGGTATTTCTCCCTGAGACAAGACCGCCCCCAGAGCAAAGTTACTAGCATCCGTCGTAAGGATAAACGGCTTTGAGAAATCTGGATATTGAAGTATTGGGCTGTTTATTAGCAAGTTTTTACAAGTCTCGAAGGATTTAATAAACTCTGGACTGTGAATGACTTTGTTATTCTTTTTTAAGCAAACCGTCATGGGTTTAGTAACTTTCGCAAAATCTTTAATAAATTTCCTGTAATAACCGAGAAGACCTAAAAATGATTTTATTTCCTTCTGAGTCTTGGGAATTGGAAATACTTTTATTGCTTCGATTTTATCCGCATTTGGTTTAACCCCTGCAGGTGTAATAACATGGCCCAGGTAAGCCACTTCTTTTTTTAAAAATTCTGATTTATCCAATTGGACTTTAAAATTTGCTTCCCTTAGTCTACTAAATATTTGCCTAAGCCGGTGAATATGTTCTTCCAGGGACGTACTGAAAATTATTATGTCATCCAAATATACCAGACAAATTTCGTTTTGAAAACCTCTAAGTATATTATCCATCACTCTCTGAAATGTCGATGGAGCGTTTTTTAACCCGAAACTCATTCTCTTAAATTCCCAATGGCCATTTTCCGTTGAAAATGCTGTTTTAGGAATATCAGTGGGGTCCATTTCGATTTGGTGGTACCCACTCGCAAGGTCTAGTGTACTAAAATATTGGCTTTTCCCGAGTTTATCTAATATATCCGCGATGTTAGGGAGAGGATATTTATCGTTAACAGTTTTGTCATTAAGTTTACGGTAGTCAATAACCATTCTCCATTTCCGTTTTCCCGAAGCATCTAATTTTTTTGGTACGATCCAGATAGGGGAGGACCAAGGAGACGTGGAGGGTTGAATAATTCCTTGTTCAAGTAATTTTGAAATTTGATCTTTTACCTCTTGTTTGTGAATTTCGGGATATCTATATGATTTTGTAAAAATAGGCTTTTCGTCCGTTAATTCGATTTTATGTTTAATTTGGTTCGTGAATGTTAGTGGCAAGCCTTCACTATAAAATATGTTTCTAAATTCAAAGCAGAGTTTACGAATGGCCTTATATTTCTCTTCGTTACAATGGCCTAATCGTAAATTTTTTAAATTAGATTTGAGTATGTTATCGTAATCTATATTATATGGTTCATCCGTTTCCATTTTTTCAATAAAATTAATTTCATTCACGTTAATTATTTCAATTTCTAGCGGTTCATATATGATAATTTTTACAGGATTTTCTTTAGGGTTAGTTAATGTAGTTGTTGCAAAATAGTTTTCAATTGTTACAATAGCTTGTGGCATCTCAACATTACAGCCAAAGTTAGTATATTTAAGGATGCCTGTTCCGGATTGACAATTTACTGGTATTTTAATTTTTTGCTGTGTTCTAGCCGGAATGACGTATCTAATAGGTTTAAAATTTGTGTTATTTGTATTTTTGTTATTCCCTTGGAAAATATCATAAACAATCGGCACAATAGCATTTGGTGTAATTATTTTAAGGGCATTTAGGTCAATGTTAGCTTTTAAGGATCTTAAAAGATCGGTTCCAATAAGACCATCATAATTATCAGAAAAATCAAAAAGGTAAAACTTATGTTGGCCAGGTGCTTTAAAATTTTTAAATATGGGTATATCAGCTGTTTCACTGTGAAAAGTAATGCCGTGAGGTGTTTGTATATTAAAAACTTCGTGTTTTACACACTTAGCATAATATTGTTTTGCTAATGATGGTTTTATTAAACTTCTAGTGCTACCAGTATCAATAAGGAATTTCGCTCTAATTTCGGGAATATTGATATATGGTAACCTTGCGTGTATATTATTTATGTATATTATCTCTGATTTGGTAGAGACTTGATCACCTGAAAATTTTCATCGTTAGGAGATGTTTCATTGTATTGAGGGTGAGTTTCGTTTTGATAATAGCAATGTTCAGGGTATTCGCTTGGTACATTTAGTAACTGATCAAAATCTGGCAATGGATTGTGTTCCAATTCTTGGGGACATTGTGGCATATTAAACGTATCAAAGGTTTCGTAATAGTTTTGGTTGGTATTCGTGTTTTCGCCAGTTGGAAAGGGATGTTCATTAATTTCTTGATTGAAAAGTTCCTCAGATACGAATGCTGTTTTCGGTCTAATAGAATTCCCAGATGAAGTATCCATTGGCTCCGGTGCATATCTATTTTGGTTTTGGTTTTGATTCCTTAGAATGGCACTAGTTCGCTGATTTGCGAATCTAGAGTGTTGTTGAGAAGGTAATCTATTTCCTGGTTGCCAACGGTTATTATTAAAATTGGGTTTAGAAAAATTTTGAAATTGCCTGTTAATAATTTGTGAACTGGGTCTTGGCTGATAGGTATTTTGACCGAATGTTGGTGTAAATGGGGTGTGTGATAAATATGGCATTTGTGGTTTTGGTGATTGCTGAAATTTGGTGTAACCATATGGGGTGAAATTAGGATGATTATACTGTACCGGGAAATTAGGTACGTATGAAGTGTTCGGGTGCATTTTTGAGGGGTTGAATGGGGGTTTTTGGATAGATTTATACGCAGACTGAGAGTAAGATGTGTTACTACTACTATTATTATTGCTAAAATTTTTAAAATTAAGTTCTTCCGTAATAAACGACATGGCCTGTTCTAGAGAAGATGGGTACTTTAATCTGACTACAAGTTGCAGATTATATGGAAGACCACTTATGAACGTTTTGAGTGCAAAGTCATCATAATGAATTATTTTTATTCTCTTTTCATTTTCGTCTTGAATACATTGGTTTAATTTAGACAAAAGTAAACTTCTAGCGTCTTGTATTCTTATACCAAAGTCTAAAGGTTGCTCATTTTTTAAGGGTCTCATATTTATTAAGTCCTGGATCAAACAATCTATGCTTCGCTGGTCAGAAAATGACAAAACAAGACTATTTTTAATGGAATCCCAAGATGTGATTCCAAATCTTGAACATATCAAGTCGGCGGCTCTGCCTGTTAATTTATTTAAAATTGTATCGATTAAGCTAGCATTTATAGGGTCATCTAAATTATTTCTATTCTGAAATGTTTTTAAGAAATGTACACATGATTGCAAAAATCTATTTAATTGCCTGAAATTGCCATCAAACAGAGGTATGTTGTCTGCCTGGTATCTTAAAAGTGCCATGTCTGGTTTGTTTTGTGTCATTGTTACACTTTCGTCAATTATTGATTGATCTGGGCCTTGTAAATTTGAAAATTGTCTAACTAAGGTATCAATATCATCAAAACTCATTAATATTTATAATATTTTAACTGTTTTTAAGCACACAAACAAAAATATAGCAATAAAATAAATTAAAGTACTAAATCGAGAATCACTTAAAATATATAAGTAAAAGAAAGGATTGTGAGCAAAACTTACAGAATTAGCGTTGCTACTAGGTACATCTTCTCTGCTTGGCCTTTAGGTTCGGACGATGTGTGTTCTTCCCCCAGGTTCGCTTTGGTTGATTTCCAGTACGTAAGAGAGATGCTTGTCCCTATCACCGGAATGTTCAACTTTTTCTCTGTCGATTTAACTGTTAAGACAGAACGGTTCCACGATTTTTGTTTTCACCGTATCGACAAATCCTACCGACTGCGCCAGTTAATTGATTGACTTCGATCAATCGAAATAAAAAATTATTTATTAATTATTATTACATGAAAATATATAACTACTGTTACAAAATATTAAAGAGAGAACTTAACACTAAGACGACTAAACTAATAATGTTTTTCTACTGTCTCACTACCATCACTTAACTACGTTTCCACCTCCAGTCTTTAGTTCCACAGAATGCAGAGCTCTGTCGTTCCCGTGTGAAATGCCGATTCAGCAGTTTGTACACTTGTGCAGTGATATGGACTGCAAGGTTCCAACCGTCGTTCCCACATGAAATGCGATCTCAGCAGGCTGATGGCTTATGCATTTTTGCAAGATGGCAGTTCTCATGGCTGGCGGCTGTAACTGTATCCTATGTTGGTTGGTGTGGAATGTAACACGCGGCAGATTCAATTAAAGAAAGTATTTCTTTACATCTCCCCCCTTGTGCTGAAAACTCGCAATAACAGCTGCTTCTCGAATTATGTATCTTTTTCTAAATCTTCTTTGTTTGCTTCTTCTTCAATTTCTGAGATCGGTGTTAGTTTTGTTATATGGAATAGGCCTGTCTCTGATTTTTTTCTTCCTGTGTTTATCTTGTATATCGTGTTTGATATTTTCTCTATTATTTCGAAAGGTCCTATTCGTAGTTCGTCTAATTTTTTTCTATTTAGTTTATTACCGTTCTCTATATATACTTTGTCTCCTATATTGAGTTCTAGTTGTTTTCGGTTTTTATCAAATAGTTTTTTATTGTAATTATGTGATCTAATAGTATTTTCCAATGCTAGTCTTTTATCTCTAATCCAATCTTCCATATCTGTTTCTTTCTTTACTTCATCAGGTTCTGTAGAAACGTTCGTGCCATCTAATAAATAAATTGGTGCAAAACCTGTTATTGAGTGTTCTGTTTCGTTGTATTTTTCAACACATTCTTTTGCCACTGTTGTCCAAGCTTTTTTCTCTTTCCGTTCATTCATTCTACATCTAATTTTGTTTACTATTGTCTGATTAAGTCTCTCGTTCAAGCCGTTGGAAGATGGTGTATTTATTGCAGTAAATATCAGTTTTATATTATTTTTTTCTAGGAATTCTTTAAATTCCTTCGAGTTGATTCCTGGATATTGATCTGTGAGGATCACTCCAATTTCATCTGTTTCCGTCACATCTTTCACTAATTTTATAAAATCGTTGGCACTTTGCGTTTTTGATGATGAAATGAAAGCATATCTTGTAAAGTGGTCCACTAGCAAATGCAAATATTTTTTTGTAGATCTAGATCCACCGAGGCCGCCAATGGTGTCTATTGACATTATTTCGAACGGTTTCGTTGCTGGTCCTAAATACGACATTAACCCGTATTTTCCTTGACCTCTCGATTTTTTTTTTACATACCTCACAATTTTGACATGCTTCTTTGATATTTCTTGTTAGGTTTTTCGCTGTGTATACCGTGCTAATTTTTCTCTGCATTTGTCTGGTACCTATATGATACCATTTCTCGTGGGCATCTTTTATTATTTTCTTACTAAATTCCTCTGATAAAATTATTTTCTCTTTTTTTCTTATTTTTTTGTAAAAAATTCCATCTTTTTTTATTATTTCTGGATTCCCGTTTTTTATTGTCTGGTTTTTCTCTTGATCTCTCTTTATATCATCTATTTTTATTAAATTAACTATTCTCAACAGTTCTTCTTTGTCCTCTTTTGAATCTAACACTGGGTTTCTGCTCAGGCAGTCCGCTTCTAGATTATTCTTTCCTGGTAAATATATTATTTTAAAATCATATTGTGATAAATAATATGTTAGATCACCTAGTTCTTCGTCCGTTCTAGCCTTTATATTTAAATTTTCCAAAGGTTTATGATCTGAATATACTGTAAAGGGTTTTCCTATTAGCCAGTATTGCCAGTATTTTACTGCTTCTTTTATTGCCAGACACTCTAAATATATAGCTTTTTTCCTTTTTTGCATTTCATTAAGCTTTTTTGAGAAATATGCAACTGGCTTTTCTTTCTTATCTTGTTGTTCTTGTTTAAGCACTGCGCCAATACCTTCTAATGATGCATCTGTGTAAATTTTTATAGGCAAATCTTTATCAAATATCTCTAATATTGGTTGAGAGCACAAGAGTTCTTTTATTTTCCTAAATGATTTTTCACATTCTTCCGACCATATATATTTTTCATTTTTTCTTAGTAATTTATGTAGCGGATCTAAAATTATTGCACTTTTTGGTATATACTCATGGTAAAAATTTATTTTTCCCAAAAACTGTCTCATATTTTTTTGTGTTTTTGGAGTGGGAAAATCTTTTATTGAAGTAAGGTTATCTTTAACTGGTCTTACCGAATTGTTCTGGATTATATGGCCCAAGTATTTCACTGAATCCGAGGCGAACGTACAATTTTTAAATTTCAATCTAAAACCTTCTTTTGTTATTGCCTCTAATATTTGTTTTATATGTTCCACATGTTCCTCGAATGACGAAGAATATATTAATATATCATCAATATAATTTATAGAAAATCCTGTTAGTCTATGTTTTCTTAAGATATTGCTTAGAATTCGTTGGAAAATTGCCGGTGATGTTTTTAAGCCAAATGGGAGACAGGTTCATTGAAAGTGTGCATCTTGTGTAACAAAACCTGTTTTACTTCTGTCTTCAATTCGGAGTGGAATAGACCAAAAAGCCGAGTTTATGTCTAATGTTGTAAAATATTTACAATTTCTAGTCTTTACTATCAAATCATCTATTATTGGAAATGGTTGAGCTTGTGGTGATATTATTTTATTTAAATCTCTAAAGTCAATGCAGAGTCTAGATTTCTTGTTTTCATCTTTTTTAAATGCTAGCGTTACTGGTGCTGCAAATGGACTGTACGATTCCTCAATGAGGTTTCTCTTTAAAAGATTTGCAATTTGTTCTTCAATTTCTTTTCTGTCTTCTATTGTGCATCTGTATGGTCTCTTGCTGCAATATTTATCAACTAATAGATCTATCCGAGCTTCATAATCTTTTACAGTGCCTATGTCATACTTATCTTTTGCAAACACACTCTTATATTCTTCTATTAGATTTTTTATTTGTGTTTTTTTATTTGCATCCAAGTGATTAATTTTTATTTCAAATTCGTTCTCTTTCACATGTTCATTAAAATTCACTGAATACATTTCTATCTGTTTTGGTTCATAACTTGTATTAACCGTTTTTGTCTTTATATCTCCTACTTGTTGTATCTCCAAATTTTCATCTTGGACTAGTTTGAATTTTTTTATCATATCTAATCCTATAATAAAGTTTTCAAAATCATCTCTTTCAATAATATGCACATCTGTTAATTTTTCAATATCAAAAACTTTTATTTTAATAGTTGTTAAACCATTTGTTCTTTTCACACCATTAGCCGTTTTTAAATGTATTTTATTTACATCTTTATCTTCTATGACTCTAATTAACTTAGAATTTATTAGTGAGATCTGAGACCCTGAGTCATAGGTCCCTTCTATCTCCAATTTATCTTCTAGTAATATTTTGATTTTGACTAATGGTGTGATTTCTAGTTTTTTTTCTCTGTGTTCAATTCTACCTCTAGCACTGAGTTGTTACTTACAACGCTTGTTTTATTGTTTTCTCTTTTTTTAAACCAGCATGCCTCTTCCGGATGATATCTGATGCCTTTGCTTAAACTCTCACAATTCTTGCATGGTTTTTTTTGTTCAAACTTTTTTTTTGTATTCAAATTTCTCTTCTTTTTTCTTTGGAAATTTTTTTTTATTCACCAGATTCTCATACTTTCTTATTTCATTAAACAGTCTTGTTGAATCTTTACAATCTTCTCTATCTAGTTTGTTCATAATAAAGTCTGGCAGTCCAACTGCTATTAATGTTGTTAGTGTTATTGTGTCCATATCTCTATTCATATCTAGCAGAAGTCTTTCCTTTTTCATTGCATAGTCAATGAGGGATCCTTCCTTATATCTAAATGATAAAGCATATGTAACTGAATTCCATCCTTTATCAGCAAAAGTATCTAAGAACCTTTGTTTCCATTCAGTCCACCTAGCTGTAACTGTCAACTTTGTTAAGGTTGCACAGTGCCAGTCTGAACAAGATTTATCTAAGAATAATCTTAATATCTCTATCTTCATATCATCTTCTGTAATATTGAATCTTGTACACTCTTTCTCAAATGTATCTATCCATTGTTTTGCATTTGAGTGCTTACTGGTAAATTTTTCAATCATATACTTATCTGCTATATGTTTTAGATTTTTCTCTCCTTCTTTTTTTTCTGATGCTTCTATTAATTTTTCTAATATCTTACTCAGGTCATCCTTTTTTGTTTCTTTTTCATCTGCTTCTTGTAAATATTCACTTGCAAATTGAATATTATCATCTTCATCTATATATATTTTCTTCAACTCTTCTGTCATAGAAATCCACACTTTTCTTGATTGATGTCTCTTCTTCAAACTATTCTTTGCTTTCAAGAAATTTTCTGTTTTCATCAATTCTGTATGGTTTCCCATGTATTTATTTTCTCCTTGTAAAACATACCTCAATCCATCTTCTGTTTTTATTGAGGTTATGGCAATTGTATTTGACTTCTCGTCTTTCGGAGAAGCGACTATTGTAAATTCAAATTGCAACTTATCCATATCTAGTTGACTAAAATTGTCGTTTTATAAGACAATTATTCTATTATTGAGGGTTTTCAAAGAAATAAACAATTATGTTGCTCTGTAACAAGAGTATTTAATTTTAATCACTATTTTACAATAATATACAATATTTACACCTTACCTGTAACAAGAGAAACGACAATTAAAGTTTCTTTCTCCGTTACACCTCTAATTATACTTTATTTTAAATAATCTTCTAGTTTAATTATTTAAAACAATACACGCGTGTTTTCATTTTCTCTCTGTTTCTCTCTGTCTCTATCTCACTGTCTTCATCAGTCTTACCATCTCTACTACCAACTACTGTAGCGCGGCAGATTCAATTAAAGAAAGTATTTCTTTACATATATATATATATATATATATATATATATATATATATATATATATATATATATATATATATATATATATATATATATATATATATATATATATATATATATATATATATATATATATATATATAATCGAAACTGACCCAGGATATGGGTTCGCGCTCATTTAAAAACAAAATTAAAATTCAAAAATCGGAATTTCTCAGTTAGTGATTTTTTTCTAAAAAATTTTCTCAAAGAAGTGAAACAGCAAGTGAATTTGTTTAATTTAGTGCTGTATTCTATATTATCTGAAAAATACATTAAAGCCGACGAAGTGGAATGTAATTTCGGTAAATATACAGTTCATTGCACAGAGGTTTTTTAGAGAATTTTTTCAGCAACATATTTGAAACCCTCTTTGGATGTGCCACCAGGCAAATTTGTTAAAAACACCCCCAAGAAAGCCAGGGGGGCAATAATGACTAATGTGCTGGGCGGAGGGGAAATATGAACAGAAAATGCTATAAAACCATATAATCGAATTTTGATAAGATGCTTTTCTCATATTTTGCAGCATCCCCTGCTTTAAATTGTGTCTACCCCGCACAACACTCATATTTCCAGGTCCAGTAACTTTCTTGGGAGTTGCTGCCAAGATATTTTTCTTGGGCTTTAAGCTTTGAAGGTAGTTGTATGCATGCACAAGGGGAAGGAGGAACCCCCTTCCCGTGTTTTTGGGTGAGGGGGCAAAAACCCTCTTCATCCTGGGATTTTTCTTCCCCTTTTGCATGCATACAATCATCCTCAATGTATAAACCACGGGATTTTTTTTATGTTCAAATTATGTGTGTTATTTTAATTTACCAATAGGTTTAAATCGCTAAAAGGTGGTGGATAAACTCCCGTAATGTTGACTTTCCTACCCTGAATTTCAAAAAACAAGTTAGAAACAGTTAATTCAGCTAGTTTTATATATATATATATATATATATATATATACACTTTCGTAAGCGTTCAGGTCTCCAGGTGGTCTAACAATGTTAATTTTGTTGTTGTTAGACCATCCTCAATTGTTATGGACCGACTACCTGTTAGAGTTATAAATTGAATATAATTAGGATTATTCATCCTCTGATGACGATAACTTGGTTAGTGAAACGATCATCAGGTTTTTTAATGTGTTGTGGTGATTTGAGTACTCCAAGTGTACGTGTAATACCAAAGTAAAATGAACTACAAGAAATAAGTAGCTTGAAGCACATCCGAGCATTAAGAACTTGTGGTTCTAATAATTTTAACAATTACATATTTAAAAAACAAAATGTTATTATTACGGCAATCACATAACATTAAAAATAAATAAATAGCAATCATTGTAATGATATACAAATAGGTAGAGAGAGAGAGAGACAAAATACAAAATTATCTTGAGAAAATATAGGAACAATTTTTTGGATGCCCATAACATTTTGAAGGAGGCTGAATATTACTGACAGTTGGTCTAAATCGGCTTAATTGAAGATATCTTTCACGTCTAGTCTAAACGCACCGAGACCATAGGGACGATTTTCAGCGAGATTTGGGAAGTGGGCAGATTGAGGCTACGTAATCAAGTCACTCCATACGCTTTTACAAAAATGCAAAAGACTTAGACTCGTCAATATCCTAAATTTTTTTCCACGAAAATTCGCTAAAAATAAAATTATGAAATAAAGAGCAGTTGCTTCCTTATTTAAAATCCACTAAATCGTTTGTGTATATTTATCCATTTTTAGAAAGTCTCAGCTCATGAATTTGCTCATAGTTACTTTTTTTCTATAAAAAGACACAAACTAAAAAAAGCGTTATAATTAAAGCGCAGGCATTTTGTTTTGTTTTGTACTTTTTATTGTCATTTTTGGGGAGTAAAATGAGCTTTTGCTTTGAGATAAATGGCGAATGTAATATGAAGTTTGAGTTAAAGCCGCAAATGTGCAAGTTCTCGTATAATATTTACAGGTTTCACGAAAAAGTTTTATCGTATTTGTATTTACTTTTCAACTTTTTAATTGACTTGTTAAAACTTTTGTACAAAGAGTAGTCGGATCAGTTTACAAAAGTGAAACATTGCCGTTTTAATAACCATTTACATTTTATATAGCAAAATTAGCTGAAAGGTACTTTTAAATATACGTATCCACATCCGTTTTTAGTTAATTTCATTCCATGCCAATCTAAGTCTGATACTTTTAGACAGTTTCTCTGTTTTTCTGTGCCACGTGTCAAACCACTTCAAATTTAATAGATTGGCACTACATGCCTAGCAACAGAGACAAGGAAAATTTATTGATTAGTTTGGTTTGCCGTGGGTTTGCCGGCTGTTTTTTCGTTTAATTTGAGGAAGATTAAAATAATATGTTACCTTTTCCGTCTTAAGAAATATCTGGGAACTTTACCGTTGATTTTGAAACCCCTATACATTCTACGGGGTAAGAAGCAAATTTAAGATATTATTTCACTTCTAAATTATTATTTTTTAGGATTTTTCTCTTGGATCTAAATTGCCTTTTCAACATTGGCATTATAATTGGTTTGATGCTGTGATTTATGTGAAGCCTACATTTTAGTGAGCTAAACTGGATTGCAGAAGTTAATGTAAATTAACTATCTCCAAGTACCCTGAGTTGCTCAACCTAGTTATATAAAAAGTTGTTAAGTACCAACCACAATATCCACCTTTTAGTGAATTTTCTTTAAAAAAATTCACTAATGAGGAGATCCCGACTTTTGAATTTTGAAAAAATTTATTCAACTGAGCGCTAATTCGGCCCCCTAGAACACATATCCGAGGTCAGTTTCGATTTATATATATATATATATATATATATATATATATATATATATATATATATATATATATACATATATATATATATATATATATATATATATATATATATATATATATATATATATATATATACATATATATATATATATATATATATATATATATATATATATATATATATATATATCACACCAATAACTCAAAAAATATTGGGCCGATTTTGACAAAATTCGGTGAATACCTTCCTTTTGTAAGTGGCTTGGATAAGTTTGTTAGCCAGGAAAATCGGGCGAGGTTTTCCTGGAAAATTTTGTGTTTAATTTAGAAAAAAGTTCATATCTCCGGAAATTACAAAGTAAGGGCAACCAAATTGGTACATCGTTTTATATCGTTATAAGTAAATTACTTACCAAAATTTAGCGCTGTAGGTCAAAATAAAAAAAAGTTATGGGTATTTAAAGAAATAATAAATTGGGGTTTTCCTCAAAACGTGAAAGTGACAACTTAATACGTCAAAATTCGCAACATTTAGGCAAAGAACTTGAATCTAATACGGGCTATGGAAAGAAAATGTCTCAAGAAGAATGTCTTACAAACCCTGAAGTCTTAGTTTCAACCAACATTGTCCTTCATTTTACTAAAATGTTTCCAGAAAATTCATTTCAAATAGACCCTTTCTCTGATGCTTGACAGTAGTCTTAGCTATGTCGAATTTTCGTAAAAAATCAATAAAGCTCAATATCTCCGTTATTCTACAAGATATGAAAAAAAATTGATTACATTAATTATAGGGTGTCTTAAGCTACATCTTAAAAATATTTCTACAATTACAGGATGGCCCATAAGTCGTTGTTGATACAAATATTTTTTTTAGTCGAAAACGCCTTATGTTTTTGCATTTTCTATCGAAATATAATGCATGTTTGTAAGTAAAGAAATTCTGGACGCAGTAAGTGCGTTATGGTAGCGATTTTTATTAAATGCTTCATATTTGAAAAGCTCAATTTGCTATTAACCTATAAGGTTGACCCATAAACAGATTTTATCGGTTACACTTTAAGTTTACTTTCAGAAATTTTTGTACGTTTTCGAACAATAAAGTTATTTTGATGAAACATGGCACATTGCTTTTAATATATATGTTATACTGGTAATCAAATTTGATGCCTGCTTTCTGAAAAAGAAAACACACATATTTGCTATTAAAAACATTTATATGAAAATTCACTACCATAATGCACTTGCTGCGTCCCGAATTTTTTTTCTTTGGAACAATGAACTAATTAATTGAGCAAAATTGGATTTAAATTATGTATATTTTGTAAAGTGATTGGCTAGCCAAAAACTGCTTATTGGAACGTTTCTTACTACAATATATAAAACAATTTTTCTTCATTTGTATTTGTATCATTTACATTCTTATGTTATAAAATAGTCAACTGATTTGATTTCACTTATTATATATTTTTAATCAACCCTTTTGGTAGTTTTATGGTTATAAAACATTTAAGACTCGCCAAGCGCCCTTTAATTGTCCCTTCCTTCCTAAACCTTTTTTTATTATATTATTAGTTTTTTTGTGACGAAGGTTTTTAAAGATAAGGATCAAATTTGAAGTATTATTTTTAATTACCACCAACGTAAACAACTCAAAAATAAATCCAATTATCTTTGTCAAAAATGTTACAGTACATACCATTGTGACAAAGGAATTAAAAATAATTTGAATGCCCAAAACTAATTTTTCTATGACGCAAACAAATTAAAATTGGGAAATCTAGGTACTATAAGTCTCTTTAGAAGAAACTTTTATTACAAATTTCATTAAAGCTACAAAAGCTTTACAAAAGGAAACTTCATTCATATTTAGAAAAGGAATGTACCTGTCAAATTATAAACGTGGCAGTTGTTTTTCCTTATTAATCGCCTGGATGATTTCGTTGTAATTAACCTAATCGAACCGGTTTTTGCACAATAAAAAAGTTTTTTAAAACAAATTCTATCAGTGAATTTTTTTTAACAAAAACTTACTAATAGTAGCAATAAAAAATATTTGCTGAATGGTTACTTTATCTAACTTGTGTTATTTTCGGTGTGCCTCATTTTATACAGGAATTCATTATGGTGAACTAAATTCTGATTTCTTCTGCGATTCATTTTAATAGTTTTTTAACACAGCAAGTAAAAACAAACAAAATGTTCCTACTCCTAAATTCACAAATATCAAAAAGGTCATTATTCAAATAACTTACCTACTTAAAAAATTAATCAACGAATATTAGCGATAATATTATTATTCTTTGATTTCCAATTTTAGAAATATATACAATCATTTACTATTTAACCTCAAAACAGAATTGTCGAATCATGATAAATAAACAAAACATGCTATACTCCCCATTAGTGAAAATTTTCTACGAAAGTTCACTAAAAGGTGATTTTTGTAAAATAAATTGTCATAAACATTTTTTTTTCAATTTTGGTCCTAAAGCTGTTTGTGAATAATTATATCTTGTCAGGTATATAAATAGCTTAAAGTGGTTCGTCAAATCTGACCAGTTTTTCTGGAACTTTTAATGTTTATTTTCGGAAAATGTTTGTACTTTTTGAACCAACAAAGCTATTTTGATGAAATTTGGTATATCGTTAGTACTATTAAGGTTATACTGTGAACCAAAGGCCTTTCTTTTAAAAACAAAACATATATGCTTTAATTAGTAATTTACGTTGCAAGTCCGGAAAATACTGTTTTTTTTTTTTTTGGACGAGTTGACAAAATTCTAGGACGAGCCGTAGGCGAGTCCTGGAAGTCTGCGAGTCCAAAAAAACTGTTTTCGGACGTATTGCTTACACTTTTTTTTCGGCAACCGTGTAGAATAACAAATCAATGAGACACATTTCTTTATTATATTTCTTTGTAGAACAAAATGTCGAACATTTTAATTCTTATTTGTATTAAATATTGAAATTCGAACAGAAGATAAGTACTAACAGAAACATTCTAATTCTTATTTATATTATCAGGCAATAATTGTCCTGTAGCAGCAGCTGCTTGTTACATTCCACACCAACCAACATAGGATACAGTTACAGCCGCCAGCCATGAGAACTGCCATCTTGCAAAAATGCATAAGCCATCAGCCTGCTGAGATCGCATTTTATGTGGGAACGACGGTTGGAACCTTGCAGTCCATATCACTGCACAAGTGTACAAACTGCTGAATCGGCATTTCACACGGGAACGACAGAGCTCTGCATTCTGTGGAACTAAAGACTGGAGGTGGAAACGTAGTTAAGTGATGGTAGTGAGACAGTAGAAAAACATTATTAGTTTAGTCGTCTTAGTGTTAAGTTCTCTCTTTAATATTTTGTAACAGTAGTTATATATTTTCATGTAATAATAATTAATAAATAATTTTTTATTTCGATTGATCGAAGTCAATCAATTAACTGGCGCAGTCGGTAGGATTTGTCGATACGGTGAAAACAAAAATCGTGGAACCGTTCTGTCTTAACAGTTAAATCGACAGAGAAAAAGTTGAACATTCCGGTGATAGGGACAAGCATCGCTCTTACGTACTGGAAATCAACCAAAGCGAACCTGGGGGAAGAACACACATCGTCCGAACCTAAAGGCCAAGCAGAAGAAGATGTACCTAGTAGCAACGCTAATTCTGTAAGTTTTGCTCACAATCCTTTCTTTTACTTATATATTTTAAGTGATTCTCGATTTAGTACTTTAATTTATTTTATTGCTATATTTTTGTTTGTGTGCTTAAAAACAGTTAAAATATTATAAATATTAATGAGTTTTGATGATATTGATACCTTAGTTAGACAATTTTCAAATTTACAAGGCCCAGATCAATCAATAATTGACGAAAGTGTAACAATGACACAAAACAAACCAGACATGGCACTTTTAAGATACCAGGCAGACAACATACCTCTGTTTGATGGCAATTTCAGGCAATTAAATAGATTTTTGCAATCATGTGAACATTTCTTAAAAACATTTCAGAATAGAAATAATTTAGATGACCCTATAAATGCTAGCTTAATCGATACAATTTTAAATAAATTAACAGGCAGAGCCGCCGACTTGATATGTTCAAGATTTGGAATCACATCTTGGGATTCCATTAAAAATAGTCTTGTTTTGTCATTTTCTGACCAGCGAAGCATAGATTGTTTGATCCAGGACTTAATAAATATGAGACCCTTAAAAAATGAGCAACCTTTAGACTTTGGTATAAGAATACAAGACGCTAGAAGTTTACTTTTGTCTAAATTAAACCAATGTATTCAAGACGAAAATGAAAAGAGAATAAAAATAATTCATTATGATGACTTTGCACTCAAAACGTTCATAAGTGGTTTTCCATATAATCTGCAACTTGTAGTCAGATTAAAGTACCCATCTTCTCTAGAACAGGCCATGTCGTTTATTACGGAAGAACTTAATTTTAAAAATTTTAGCAATAATAATAGTAGTAGTAACACATCTTACTCTCAGTCTGCGTATAAATCTATCCAAAAACCCCCATTCAACCCCTCAAAAATGCACCCGAACACTTCATACGTACCTAATTTCCCGGTACAGTATAATCATCCTAATTTCACCCCATATGGTTACACCAAATTTCAGCAATCACCAAAACCACAAATGCCATATTTATCACACACCCCATTTACACCAACATTCGGTCAAAATACCTATCAGCCAAGACCCAGTTCACAAATTATTAACAGGCAATTTCAAAATTTTTCTAAACCCAATTTTAATAATAACCATTGGCAACCAGGAAATAGATTACCTTCTCAACAACACTCTAGATTCGCAAATCAGCGAACTAGTGCCATTCTAAGGAATCAAAACCAAAACCAAAATAGATATGCACCGGAGCCAATGGATACTTCATCTGGGAATTCTATTAGACCAAAAACAGCATTCGTATCTGAGGAACTTTTCAATCAAGAAATTAATGAACATCCCTTTCCAACTGGCGAAAACACGAATACCAACCAAAACTATTACGAAACCTTTGATACGTTTAATATGCCACAATGTCCCCAAGAATTGGAACACAATCCATTGCCAGATTTTGATCAGTTACTAAATGTACCAAGCGAATACCCTGAACATTGCTATTATCAAAACGAAACTCACCCTCAATACAATGAAACTTCTCCTAACGATGAAAATTTTCAGGTGATCAAGTCTCTACCAAATCAGAGATAATATACATAAATAATATACACGCAAGGTTACCATATATCAATATTCCCGAAATTAGAGCGAAATTCCTTATTGATACTGGTAGCACTAGAAGTTTAATAAAACCATCATTAGCAAAACAATATTATGCTAAGTGTGTAAAACACGAAGTTTTTAATATACAAACACCTCACGGCATTACTTTTCACAGTGAAACAGCTGATATACCCATATTTAAAAATTTTAAAGCACCTGGCCAACATAAGTTTTACCTTTTTGATTTTTCTGATAATTATGATGGTCTTATTGGAACCGATCTTTTAAGATCCTTAAAAGCTAACATTGACCTAAATGCCCTTAAAATAATTACACCAAATGCTATTGTGCCGATTGTTTATGATATTTTCCAAGGGAATAACAAAAATACAAATAACACAAATTTTAAACCTATTAGATTCGTCATTCCGGCTAGAACACAGCAAAAAATTAAAATACCAGTAAATTGTCAATCCGGAACAGGCATCCTTAAATATACTAACTTTGGCTGTAATGTTGAGATGCCACAAGGTATTGTAACAATTGAAAACTATTTTGCAACAACTACATTAACTAACCCTAAAGAAAATCCTGTAAAAATTATCATATATGAACCGCTAGAAATTGAAATAATTAACGTGAATGAAATTAATTTTATTGAAAAAATGGAAACGGATGAACCATATAATATAGATTACGATAACATACTCAAATCTAATTTAAAAAATTTACGATTAGGCCATTGTAACGAAGAGGAATATAAGGCCATTCGTAAACTCTGCTTTGAATTTAGGGACATATTTTATAGTGAAGGCTTGCCACTAACATTCACGAACCAAATTAAACATAAAATCGAATTAACGGACGAAAAGCCTATTTTTACAAAATCATATAGATATCCCGAAATTCACAAACAAGAGGTAAAAGATCAAATTTCAAAATTACTTGAACAAGGAATTATTCAACCCTCCACGTCTCCTTGGTCCTCCCCTATCTGGATCGTACCAAAAAAATTAGATGCTTCGGGAAAACGGAAATGGAGAATGGTTATTGACTACCGTAAACTTAATGACAAAACTGTTAACGATAAATATCCTCTCCCTAACATCGCGGATATATTAGATAAACTCGGGAAAAGCCAATATTTTAGTACACTAGACCTTGCGAGTGGGTACCACCAAATCGAAATGGACCCCACTGATATTCCTAAAACAGCATTTTCAACGGAAAATGGCCATTGGGAATTTAAGAGAATGAGTTTCGGGTTAAAAAACGCTCCATCGACATTTCAGAGAGTGATGGATAATATACTTAGAGGTTTTCAAAACGAAATTTGTCTGGTATATTTGGATGACATAATAATTTTCAGTACGTCCCTGGAAGAACATATTCACCGGCTTAGGCAAATATTTAGTAGACTAAGGGAAGCAAATTTTAAAGTCCAATTGGATAAATCAGAATTTTTAAAAAAAGAAGTGGCTTACCTGGGCCATGTTATTACACCTGCAGGGGTTAAACCAAATGCGGATAAAATCGAAGCAATAAAAGTATTTCCAATTCCCAAGACTCAGAAGGAAATAAAATCATTTTTAGGTCTTCTCGGTTATTACAGGAAATTTATTAAAGATTTTGCGAAAGTTACTAAACCCATGACGGTTTGCTTAAAAAAGAATAACAAAGTCATTCACAGTCCAGAGTTTATTAAATCCTTCGAAATTTGTAAAAACTTGCTAATAAACAGCCCAATACTTCAATATCCAGATTTCTCAAAGCCGTTTATCCTTACGACGGATGCTAGTAACTTTGCTCTGGGGGCGGTCTTGTCTCAGGGAGAAATACCCTACGATAAACCAATAGCATATGCCTCTAGAACATTGAACGAGTCTGAAAATAAATACTCAACAATAGAAAAAGAACTGTTAGCCATAGTGTGGGCATGCAAGTATTTTAGACCCTACTTGTTTGGACGTAAATTCAAAATTTATACTGATCACAGACCATTAGTTTGGCTCTTTAACCTAAAAGAACCCAATTCAAAATTAGTTAGGTGGAGGTTACGGTTGGAAGAGTTTGACTATGAAATAGTTTATAAAAAGGGAAAACATAACACCAATGCCGATGCTCTATCCCGAATTCAAATCAATGCAATAGAGAATGAAAGTATAATAGGTAATCCAGGTCAGGTAAATCAAGACATTGCCGAATTTTTTCAAAATTCGACGGAAAATAGTTACATAAACCCTCAACCATCAACGAACCGAAACTTAGAATACACAGATATAAACTCTAGACCCTCTACTAGCCGACAAACAAAGGACAAAATTTTAATAATTTCAGACGTCCTTTTAAGACCTGCGGACAATCTAAATAACAATCAAACAGAAAGAACAGAGGAACCGCCAAGACACACAAATAATCAAAATTCTTTTGAAACAGTACACACAGTAGGTGGAAATGATAACTTCAATAACGGCATTCCAATTCTTGATGAAATAATTAACAATAAAAACAACCAAATAATTATTGCAAACAATCCCCACAATCAAATAGATGTTAAAACAGAAAGTTTTCATAATCATAAAATTACACATATTAAAATTCCTAAGTCAAATAAGCAACTCATTCTAGAATTCCTTAGATCTTACACTTGTGAAGACAAAACCTTTCATTTATACTTCTATGACAAATCCATGTATCCCGTATTTAACCAGACCTATATAGAGCACTTTAGTCGTAGTAACTCGGAAATGATAATGTGCACCAAAATGGTAAATACCATTAAAGAAGAAGGCGAACAGATACTAATGATTAAATATCAACATGAAGGTAAGGCTAACCACCGCGGCATATCTGAAACTTTAGAAAAACTAAAAAGAAATTATTACTGGCCAAATATGAAAAAAGGTGTTAGTGACTATATAAATAACTGCATAATTTGTAACGAAACAAAGTATAATCGAAACCCACCATACGTCCCATTGTTATTAACTGAAACTGTAGGTAAACCTTTCGAATTAATACATGTCGATATATTTAAATTTGACAAAACAATTTTTGACAATAATAGATGCCTTTAGTAGACTAGGTCAGGCTATACATATAGAAAGCAAAAACGCCATAGAAATATGTGAGTCCTTAATAACATACTTTTCATTTTACGGTACGCCCTCACGGATAATCTCTGATTCTGGAACTGAATTTAAGAACCTAATGGTACAAGAGCTGTTAAAATTACACAAAATAAATATTCACTTTACGACTCCAGCCCACCACGAATCAAACGGCCTAGTCGAAAGATTTCACTCGACTCTGCTGGAACATTTAAGAATATTAAGAGAAATACACAAAAATAAAAATGTTCGAACTCTTATGAAGTACGCGGTAATTGCGTACAACAATTCAATACATTCTTCAACTAAATATACTCCTTTAGAACTTACCCTAGGACACACCAATGCAAGGGATCCCTCAGATCTGATAATAGATAATTTTTTTAACGAGTACATTTTAAATCATAAGAACAAAATTGAAAACTTATACAAATCGATAAACCAAAATCAAATCAGCAATAAGCAAAGAATACTAGACTCCAGAAATCACTTGGGGCCGGAAACCTATCAGTTTACATTAGGACAAACAGTTTATAAAAAATTGGGAAGGCGAAACAAGAAGGAAAATAAATTTAAAGGGCCATTTACTATTATAGAAATTGTAGAAAATAATAAGGCGAAAATTAAAGATAGTAATAACAAAATTCAAACTGTCCACTTTAAAGAACTAAAACCAACTTCGGTTGTTACAGGTGGGGAACAGTGACAGTTTGTGACATTACTACCCCCAAGTTTCATCACCTCAACGATTATCCCGGCCTCCTACCTCTAAAACTAGGTTCAGCACAAAATATTATAGATCACTGGTCATTTATACAAATATTTGACATCACCAGTATTTTAGAGGAATTTAAAGAGCTTCAACAAAATTTTCTAAGACTAAAATTTGCTATAGAGAACTTTACATCACATAAGAGAGAATTCTATAACTCTTATAATTTGGTCGTTAATCTAGAAAATAGAATAAACAGACAAATAATCCAATTAAATCCAGTCTATAAAAGAACGAAAAGAGGGCTCATTGATGGTATTGGTTCAATAATAAGGACAATTACTGGAAATTTAGATCAAGGTGATGCCTTAAGATACGATCAAGCAATCACATCGCTTTCAGAAAGCCAGCTCAAAATTAAAACATTAATGGCAGAACAAATTACGTTACTGCAAGCCTCAATATCAAAATTTTACAATGTGACTCGGACTCTTGAACATAATCAGATCATTTTAGAATCGAGAATAGTTCAAACTGAAATGGCAATCAAAAACATCAAATTAGAAAACACTGAAACTTATAACTTTTTTCTTATTCAAATGCTCCTATCACAAATTAGTGCCTATTACCAAACTATATACGACATATTTGAGAAAATCGAAGTAGCTATTAGTTTTGCAAAATTAAATACATTTCATAACTCAATGACTGAACCAACAGATCTCCTATCGGAAATAAAATTCGTAGAAACAAAATTAATATCAAGTAAGTTACCATTTACACCTGAGATCGAAAATATATTATTATTTGAACAGACACTAAATATTAAAGCATACAGTAAGGAAAACAAAATTGTTTTTGTAATAGAAATTCCTATAGTTGAAATCGAGAATTACAATTACTATCATTTATACCCTCTACCGGTTCCAATCAATAATAACTTCCAAGTTATAATACCAAAATCCAAATACCTTCTCCTAAATGAGCAAAACTATATGTTCTCCAACCACAAATGCAAAGAAGTATCAAATCAAGAATACTTATGTCAAGAAACGAACACCATGAAAATCGAACAATCGCCACCCTGTGAAGTGCAGATGCTCAAATATATGAAAAATAACACTTGCCACCCGCTGCTGACTAAAGTGGAGAATACCAAGATCCAAAAACTTGAAATCAATAAGTGGATGATCATAGCCCCTAAAGAAGTGGTCGCCGTACAACAATGTGGAAAGTCCAAAGATAACATACCTCTGGAAGGAACCTACCTAGTGGAAATTTACCCAAATTGCGACATATCAATCGATCAACATACCATGAGAACACATCAAGATTCACGCCATCATTTTGGAATTATGGAACTTCCCAAAGTCGATATCCAATATCAACTTAAGAGAGTAGAAGAGAAAGAAACCATCCCGATCAAACTGGACCCGATCAACTTAGAAGAAATAAATCATATACAAACAGCTTTAGAAGAGCAAAGAAGAAACATCCAAAATCTACATGAGGGACCCATTCGTATCAACAAAATCAGCCTATGGACCATCTTATTATACATTTTAATAATCTGTATTGTTTGTTTTACTTTGTATAAGTATGTTTTAGCTAAATGGTTTCCACAAATCAAGGAGATCGATAAGGACAAATCTAATAATCAAGATATTGTGATTTGAACATTCCATTCCACTGCATGTTCAAACTTGGGGTGGGAGATGTTACATTCCACACCAACCAACATAGGATACAGTTACAGCCGCCAGCCATGAGAACTGCCATCTTGCAAAAATGCATAAGCCATCAGCCTGCTGAGATCGCATTTGATGTGGGAACGACGGTTGGAACCTTGCAGTCCATATCACTGCACAAGTGTACAAACTGCTGAATCGGCATTTCACACGGGAACGACAGAGCTCTGCATTCTGTGGAACTAAAGACTGGAGGTGGAAACGTAGTTAAGTGATGGTAGTGAGACAGTAGAAAAACATTATTAGTTTAGTCGTCTTAGTGTTAAGTTCTCTCTTTAATATTTTGTAACAGTAGTTATATATTTTCATGTAATAATAATTAATAAATAATTTTTTATTTCGATTGATCGAAGTCAATCAATTAACTCGCGCTACAGTAGTTGGTAGTAGAGATGGTAAGACTGATGAAGACAGTGAGATAGAGACAGAGAGAAACAGAGAGAAAATGAAAACACGCGTGTATTGTTTTAAATAATTAAACTAGAAGATTATTTAAAATAAAGTATAATTAGAGGTGTAACGGAGAAAGAAACTTTAATTGTCGTTTCTCTTGTTACAGGTAAGGTGTAAATATTGTATATTATTGTAAAATAGTGATTAAAATTAAATACTCTTGTTACAGAGCAACATAATTGTTTATTTCTTTGAAAACCCTCAATAATAGAATAATTGTCTTATATATATATATATATATATTATATATATATATATATATATATATATATATATATATATATATATATATATATATATATATATATATATATATATATATATATGTTTAATATTACATACCTGAGCACAAGCTAAGTAAGTATAATAAAGGCGGGCCCTTAATTACCATTGGGACCTGGTCGACCGGAAGCAAGCAACTTGTAAATTAAGCTCGATAGGCTTGAACGGTTAACAACAGTAAGTATGTCTAATTTTAAGCAGGATACTGTACCTGTTTGAAACCTACAATATTAGAAACACAGAAATAAGCTTTACGGTGCTATTTATTTAAAAAGTATTGACCAACTAACCTGTGAAATCATCGATAATAAAAATGGTGGATCTAGTAACTTAATTATCAGTACTCTTCTCATTTTGTAAGCAGGTTTTGATATTTGCGAAGAATATTGACGCCCGCGGTACTAAATTTAACACAAGGAACCTAACAAATATTGTCTTGCGCACGGAGACAAACTATAAAAATGACGATACTGTTACTATACTATACACACAATGCATTAGTTATTTACCCTGGTTATAGAATAATAACAGTAATGTCTATCAGATCCTGTTTTCGTGACTCAATTAAAAAACATTGAAAACTAAGTTTTAAAACAATTCTCTTAGAATATGATTTACTGATATAGTGATGTTATATTTTACGCAAAATTGTATTGTTTTAAGTCATTAACTCACACGTTTCATTTATAAGCATCGTCGGTATTTATTTTTAATATTTATATCCATGTTTTAAATATATTAGGTTAGTTAAGTCAGTTTTAAAATGTCAACAACAATACATAACAAGCGCAGGCGACGAATAATAGGAACAATGCACTTGATAAGATTGCGAGCAACTTGCTGCTGTTAAAAATCAGCGGTGTCGTCTAACGTCAACCAGCAATCTAGCCGCTTGCAGTCGCATGCTAAAATTTAGCGCTTTTGAACGCAAATATTGTCTCAGTATTAGGAAAGAAATGGGCCAGGGCTGACAATTTACAAAATTATAAGTTGATTGTACACAGTCTCTATAATTTATAACATTTTGTGTTAACTAGAGGTGTCGTGACGACATACTACCCGGTTCTGCGCCGAGATGGCGCCCCTGTCGTACATTTCGCAATGTTCTACATTCTGACGTCTTGCAATGATTGGAACTTCCATTGTTTAGATTTTTATCTACCATTTATTTAAATAGCATAGCAGTACAGGTAACGTCATCTGTCTTCGTCCAACATCGTAGATATTGCATTACAGAATCTGAAGTGATGTCGAAGATTATTTTAATATTAATTTCGAATAACTTTATTTTCCTTTGATCAAAAGACCTGAAAATTGGTGCACAAAGACATCTGTCTACGTTCTTTTAAATTATAGATTTTCGTTTCAATCACGTAACAAACTTGAGAGATTATGCGTTTTATAAAATATATTTTTTAATTGTTTGTTAAGAAAAATTTGTCGTTAAGATCTGATGAACGAACTCATCCAAGCCATTAACAAAATAAGGCAATTCCCGAATTTGGTCCAAATCAGTGAATTATTTTTTGAGTTATCGGTTAGACACACACATACACAAACATATATATATATATATATATATATATATATATATATATATATATATATATATATATATATATATATATATATATATATATATATATATATATATATATATATATAAAGTTTTTAACTGACCATGAAACTGGGTTCCAGGGGTCCTTTTTCGCGCTCATTTTACGAAATTTTCGGAAAGTCTCACCATCGACACCTCTTCAATAGTGAATTTTCATTTGGTAAGATAGATTCTTTATTTTAAATACCCCCATAAAGAGACGTAAGGGAATAGGATCTATATTATTATTTCCTTTGGCATTGATCGGTAGGGAGGCTTCTTTTTATACATGATTTTTATTGATTGTTAATTTTAATATATATATATATATATATATATATATATATATATATATATATATATATATATATATATATATATATATATATATATATATATATAAAGCGTATAATGTATAAATAAGATAAATAGTTTGATCATGAATAATAAATAATTTTCTCATTGATCTACATACGTTACCAAACATAGTTTTACTATCGTAATTCACTAAGGACTTACTGGTCTAAGGTACAAAATATAGAGTATAGAAAACGATGTTCAGCCTTTAAAATTCTCCAAAAATTAAACGCGCAATATTTCAACAGAATTGAGATATTTGAAGAGAAAATACAGATAAAGTTTTTTATATAAAATACAGCCACAATAAAACCTTTTTTTGTGAAAACCCAACTATCTGCCTCATCTCCCATATTAGCTGGTATAAATATGTGCAGGAGGTGTACATGTCAGTGGAATTGTAACCGAGGGTTTGTTGGTTGAGGGAAATGTTTTCATTAAGGAAGTGGCTGAAATGAAAGGGTTGTAAACATACCCATTACTACAATTAAAAGAAACATCAACGATGCTCCACCGAGCTGAACCCACACTTAACGAGCCTCACATGGGAAATAATGAATTCTACACCAGCGCCTCCTATTTTTATACCAGCGCAATAAAGCGACTATGGTTTTACGGTCCTTCTAATGTTGAAGAGCTCTTTACAAGCGACAACTTCCTTGATTTTATTTATGAGGGCAGACAAAGGAAAATAATTATGCACAAGGAGCACAATTAGGAGAAAATGAGGCTAGCTTGTAAATGTGAAAAACATTACAAAGAAAGAAATAACTAGAAGCTTAGGTAAAAAATAATTAGGCACTTAAGATCCCGCATTAGAAAACCAGTTTCTCTAACCTGTTTTTGTTTTGTTTGAAATGACGTGGTCCTTATACCAGGTCTAGCTGTTTTATATTGTTTAAAATACGCTTCAGTGTTCTGGTTATTTTTGAACGGTGTCTGGACGCAGCAAGTGCGTTATGTTAGCGAATTTTCATAAGTTTTGCAAATAATAACCTAACTTACCTGAACCTCTTTAAACTGATTTATGTTAAATTTATTTGTGAAAGCTTGATATGTAATCTTCCAATGCCATCGCTTTCTCCGCACACATCCCTATGTGTAAATTAACTAGTTGATTTTTATACAATTTGCCTGAAATTCTAAAATTCTCAACCTTTTAGATTTGCGACCCAATTTTCAATCAGAATTCTAATAACCCCCCACTGTCTTAGGTCCACCGTAGCGGATATTCAAAATTACGACTTATTTCGAACATTCTAGAACGTCTGCGCGGCGTGTAAAAAAGCTGCATTTCGCTCAGTTCCAGCCAGTCTCAGTCGAGTCGATTCTTCTACCGTGAATGTGTATGTGGTAACTTGCGTGTTAACTACAATTCACGAAGAGCGGTAGATTGATGAAGTGCATACAGAATCATGGATAAATCTTGTAGGCGTAAGCCAGCATTTGACGACAGTAAAGCATCAACAAGTGCACAGGAAAAGACTGGCTCTGGAACAAAAACAAGAAAATATTCTGAAGAATATTCAAAGTTTGGGTTTAGCAGCACAAAGCAAGTAAGGAAGAAAAGCTGATGTGTGTAGTTTGCTACAAAAATTTTGGCACCAGACAGCATGAAACCTAACAAACTTAAACGACCTTTGTAAACACTTCAGGGTGAGTACGTTAGCAAACCCCCAGAATTTTTCGAATTACAATTAAAATCATCTATGAAAAGCAAAAATCATTAAGCAAAATTTTGTCTGTGAATGAAAAAGCTTTATTTGCCTCTTACACAATATCATATCAAGTAGCCTAGCCAGATGTACAAAGCCTCACAGCATTGGTAAAGCGCTTTCTGGCATCTGCATTTATTGAGATCGTAGCAATCCTGTTTAGAGATATATTTTCCAAACAGTTGCAGTCCATACCTCTATAAAATGATACTGTTGTCCGTCGAGTTGATGATATAGCTGTTTCGAGGGGTTGCGTGACAATATTTTTTTCAATTCAGCTGGATGAGGTAAGAGATAGCAATAAATATGCTCATTTAATTGCCTGTGTTCGATTTTATGATGGTATGTCAACGGAGGAAGAAGTACTGCAAATTAATAGAACTCAAAGCAACAGCACTTGCATAATTTTCTATCTTAAATGATTTTCTAAACGATGCAAACATATATTGAAAAAATAGCGTCGGAATATTCACCGATGGTGTTCGCACAATGGTCTGGAAGATTCCAAAGTATACAAGCACTTGTGAAACAAAAAGATATAAAGTGTATGTGGACAGATTGCATGATCCACAAAGAAGCCCTGGCTTCCAATGAAATTAGTCCTGGTCTGATTATTGTGCTAACGACGTTGGCAACCGTAGTAAATTATATAAAGATGACACCCATAAAATTAAGAATCATTCTGCACTTTGTAAAGACATGTGTATGTGTGACGTCAGGTTGCATTGGCTGCGGTATGGTTACCATTCGCACATTTTATTGTAAAGACATGGGTGTAGTAGATTCAGCGTACTATTTTAATGCGAGGCAAAACGGTTATTACGGGGGACATTTTTGCAACATTTTTATGAATTAAGGCATGAAATCGCATTTTTTCTAGAAGAGGAAAACCGACCGGAGGCTGATAAGTTGCAAGACGATGTATTTGTGATCAAATCAAGCTATTTGGTCGACATATTCGAGAAATTGAATCTCCAACTTCAAGAGTAGACACACATATGTTAAATATGGGTGATAAAAAACCTATAAATGTTTGCAAATGTGGATGAATGTGTCAAAGCTTACAAGCCTGAAGAACAACATGTGACAGTTGTTTTGTGATCATTGAAAATCATTTAGCCCTGCTGGTAAAGAATTTTAAAAATTATTTTCTTGCTCACTTCAATTTGATAGTAAGTTGTGAGTGGGTTAGGGACCCATTTCAAAATAGCCTTGAACATATCATAACTGCTGAAGAAGAAATCTTTATAGACGTCACGGCAAGTGGCAAAATCAAAAGACAATTGAGTAGTACATAATTCTTTGAGTTTTGCGCAGGGTGGATGATGAGTTTTCTGCAGTAAAGACAAAAGAGCATTTTGTATACTATCCCCATTTCCAACATTGTACATTTGCAAAACTGGATTTCCTGCTTTGGCTGCGTTGAAACAATATATATATATATATATATATATATATATATATATATATATATATATATATATATATATACCGGCTGTCCAACTAGTGTGGGTATCTCGGTTATAATATATCACACTTTGAATTTTGGGCAGGGTGGATGATGAGTTTTCTGCACTGAAAACAAAAGCATTCCGTATACCATCATCATTTCCAACATCCTACGTTTGCGAAACGGGATCTTCTGCGGTGGCTGCTTTGAAAACAAAATATAGGTCTCAGTTGTATACTAGTGTGGGGGTGGAAGATATCTCGGTTATTTTCGAATATATAGAAAAAAATTAAAGAACAACTGCCCTTGAAACGTTCAAATGGTTACATTTATTTATTCCATTTACTGCTTATCCCCATTTCATATTCAATGATATACCCCTTTTGAGAATTATGACGTAGCACTCTCCATCTCTGTCTAATCACATAGAGTTCCAATCTCTATGACAGTTGGTTAACCTGCAGCCTGCTGAAGTTATTTAGTGTTGACACCATGACAGTGAATTTACTTCATCTTTAGACAGTGTTAGTGTAGGGTTGTTTTTATTATTTCTTATAGTAATATTGATTTCTTTTAGAGCAGGTGTCAAGCGCAAGGAAATATCTCATAGACCAACACTGTAAGACACCTCTGCAATTGTGAAAAACGAAATTCAAATAATACATCCCAAGCATCAATACGCGAATGTTTGGGAAACCAAACAAAGAAATCAGAAGAGGATACCTTTAAATTTGACTTATGCAAGGCAATGGTTGCTTTTAACATTCCACTGAATAAATTAAATAACACTGTCTTCAAGTCATTTGTGGAAAAATATTGTAAACAGTCTATACCAGATGAAAGTAACTTGAGAAAAAATATGGTTGAAAAATGCTATTTAGAAACTTTTTCAGAAGTAAAAATCTTATAAAAAATAATTTTTGTTACGTTTTAGTAGACAAAACTCAGGATGTTTGTGGTAGATATATTGCTAATTTAATGATAGCCACTTTAAATGAAATTTCTTTATCTAGACCTTATTTAATTGTAGTCAAACAATTAGAAAAAACAAATAAGATACAACATAACAAGATTTATTCAAGAGGATCTGTCAAACGTCTTTTTATCAAATGCTCTATCAGTTCATAAAGTTTTATTACTGCTTACCGATGCTGCATCAAAGTTGGAATTCATTTAAAAATATATTATCCCAACTTAATCCATTGTACGTGCCTCGCTCACTAGTTAAACAGGGTAGCAGAAGAAATTAGACAGCAATTTCCTTTAGTCAATGAATTTATTAATAATATAAAAAAAGTGTTCGTCAAAGCTCCTTTAAGAGTTCAAAGCAATAGAGAAGTTCTGCCTGGGGTACCATTACCTCCTAGTCCTGTAATCACGCGATGGTGAACCTGGACGAGGCTGCCTTATTTTATTTTGAACATTTTAGAGAAATCACGGAGGTAGTGCTTGAATTTGCAGATGAAGCAGGTGCGTCAGTGAAACAAGCAAACATTATTTTAAAGGACTCCAACTGAGCCAGCAATTATGTTTTATAAACAGTAATTATAAAATAGTTACAGAAACTATAAAAAAAAATCAGCAGCAAAATCTTTTGCTACCTGAATCAGTTAAATTAATATAACATTTCAAAAAAAAACTATTGATAAAGCAAATGGGTCTATCGCAAAACAAATTACAAAAAAATTCTCAGAAACACTCACGAAAAATTAGGGTTTTACCAAGCAAAAGGTCTGGATGGTGATTTTTCAGACGATTTAAACAATGTCGACCCTACCATATTGACAAGCTTAAAATATGGTCTATTTATTTCAGTCGACGTAGAACGGAGATTTTCTACGCATAAAAACTTACCAGCTGAGGTAAGGCAATTTTTCAAAATAAATAATTTAAAGCGCTACTTAATAATATCTGTTAATAGTAATAATTGCGATAATAATAATATTAATTAATAATTAATTAATAATATAATTAGGCTCCTATGTTGTATTGATTGTGAATAAAATTAATAGATTAGACATTTAGAAACTTGTTTTATTGGTATTTTTATTTTATTTCTTTGGATACCAACGGGGTTGCCCCCAAAATAGGATCACATACAGAGTATACAAATACAAATATAGCAGTGATAACAAAAATATCATTCATTATTCTAAAAACAAATTAAAACAATATTTCATTTAAGTTGTAAATACAATATGGACATACTTGTGCACAAATTTACAATATGGAGGGAAATAAAGAATTAAAAAAAAATCAAGACAACAACAATAGTTTCAGAGCTTTTCAATACCCGAGCAACGAGCCACTGAACATGTCGATGGCTGAGAACTCATTACCCGCTCTCAACATTCTTGACAGCGGCGAATTTAGAGCAGCGTTAGTTCTGCTAAAGGGCAAGGGAAAAGGTTCAGCCACCCTAAGAAGTCGATTTGGAACATTGAAACGTATCGGACTTAGAAGTTTCGGAGAGTCTATTAAACCGTTTACTATTTTAAAAAGGAAAAGGCAATCTGAGGCCAGCCGGCCTTCTTCCAATGATAGAATTTCAAAAAAGTATCGCATAATTTTGTAATCATCATTAAATTCTAACTTAACTTTAAAGCACAAAAACCTTCGAAATCTATTTTGTATATTTTCTAGACGATCCTTGTAAATAAGATATTGGGTATTATATACAGAAGAAGCAAATTTTCAATTTAATGAGATAAAACATTTTTTATTGTAAAAAAACGGTACCCTGCCGCATGATAAGCCCCAGCATACGATAACTGTCAGTAGCAAGATTGTCAATATGTCTATGGAACAGTAGCTTGCTGTCAAAGGTAACGTCTAGATCTTTTAGATAAGTGACACGTGTAATAATATTATTATCTAAAAGATACGGAAACTCTTGCCATAGTTTCCCACGGGTAAAAGTTATAACACTACACTTATCTAAATTAAGGTATAGCTGATTTATGCTCCAATAATTAGTCAAGTTGTTAAGGTCGTCCTGTAAACGCAAACAGTCGTGTTCACAATTAATAGGAATAAATAATTTGAGGTCGTTGGCATACATCAAAAATTCACAGAATTGGAAACAAGTATTTATATCATTAACGTATACAAGAAATAATAGTGGTCCAAGGTGGGATCCTTGGGGTACACCTGATAGTAATTCGTAAATGATAGATTCGTAACCTAACACGGATATAAACTGAGATCTATTTCTAATATACGAACTGACCCAACGCTGGAGAACTCCAAGCACATCGATCACCTCCAGCCTTCTCAACAAAATGCTATGATCAGTTTTATCAAAGGCCTTGGAAAAATCGGTGTACACAGCACCCACCTGCTTTTCTATTTCTAAAGATCTTAATAGAAATTCAGTATATGAAGTTAAGTTGGTGTCAACCAACCTGCCTCTATAAAAACCATGTTGCTCTGGAATAATTTTTTGTTTGACAAGTTCAAAAAGCTTTACATATACCAGGGTTTCAAACAATTTTCCAAATACATCTAAGATACTGATCAGGCGATAATTTTTAATGCATTTCCTAGGACCACCCTTATGTAGAGGAATACCCGAGACAGTCTTCCATTTTATAAGATAAATTCCAGAATGCAGGACTTCTAACAGAGAATCCCAACATCTCTTTACAAAATATGGCGACAATCCGTCAGGTCCAGCACCCATTTTATCATCAAGCCTTGCCAAAGAATCCAGTATCTCGTCTGCAGTAATATGAATGCTGGATAGAGAGCGTAAATCAATACCTACATCTATATCATCCATATACGGTGCATCGTCTCCATTTTCATAAACGCTTCTAAAAAAAAGTATACTATGATTATTTATGCATTGCTTATATCGATATTTTTGTGCATATCTTGTTCAAGTTGATGCATATTTTTTCAAATATCCTAAATATACATGCTCATATTTCAACTAAAAAGTTTGCATATTGATCCCAGACCTGGATTACCGATATTTGTGTTAATGGTAGCAACGTTCTTACTTATTCGTGTAACTATAATTACCACAACAATTTAACTAATGATATACGGACCATTTGCCAGAAATCAGTTACATGAATAGACTTTCAAAACTAATTGTTGAAATACATAAGCTCCTAAACATTCATATTTCGAATATTATTAGCTATATAACTTATCATATCATAGATGATGAAATAACATCGTATCATACCATCAGCTCGGTAATAAAGTGCCCATTCCAGTTATTGTTACTGTGATGTAACGAACAAATGTTTGTGGAGGGCATCATTCGTTTACAAATCAAGCCAATTTCCATAAAACAATGGGCTCATGAATTAGACTTGTTGGTGCTTCTGCATTCAGGTCTATCCGTAATTGCATTACTGAATATATATTGTTTTGCGCTTTACCATTTGTTTCAAATTCCATTATCAAAACTGAAATGTGATCTCGAAAAAGAAAGTGTAATAATTATCTCTATTGACGCTCTTCGACACTTTATCCTGTTATCTGGGTTTTTCCAATAAATATTAATGCCTCTGACAGCATACAATTTATATTTCACAATGGTCTTTGTGCTCAGCAACAGCATTGTACAATACAAGCATTAAATGGGGAGGCATCGTAGTGTAACAAGTTGGTCTACGATAACAAATTTGTTTAGCAGATAAGTTGAGACTTCTTATCTACAGGAATGAGAGAAGGCTCTGGTCTTTAGTTTTGCGTGTAAATTTGCTTTTCAGTTAATTTTCATTAAGAGAACTGATTTAAACGAAACTTGGCAAATATCTTCATTGTATTAAAACTGCGGACGAGTTCGCAAATCAGCTATAACGGACATTTTTTCCCCAAAAATATTCAAAAATATTTTCGAAAACGCTATATTTTTGTAAGTATTAGAGCAACTGGAATTAGACTTTACATGTGGGTATAAATGGTCTAAATATACCTATGTTGTGATTTTTAAGTAATTTGGTTTACAATTCTAGTTTTTCCCAAATTAAAAATGTAATCTGAAAGACATGCATTGAAACGACTTAGTGGTTGAAGTTCAATATAATAGGTATAAACCATACATCAACGTTCACCAGACAACATAAATAACAGGCATAAAACATACTACCCGAACCAACAATAGTGAGATATCGGCCACAAATATCGCAAATGACAGACTACATGAAATTAAAAATTTCCCAAGTCATTGTTATTTAACTGGGGGATTGAATCAATTTTTAAAAACTATACTTGTAGCTTAATGAACGGCCCCAAATACAGTTTTAGACTGAAAATGTAGCATAACATAGTGGAAATGTAAACAAAATCAAGTCAAATCTCTATAAAAATAGGTTTAAAACAGTTTGTTCTTTTATCCTTAAACTTAAATATAAGACATCGAAACATAGAAACAGTCGTTAAATGTGTTTCAAGTCACAATCCTATTAATACTGTAATTAATTTTTACGTTTACTTTTAATATAATATAAAAGATTCTGGGGCATGTAGCCGGCGACAAGTGTCATGTAAACCAAAGGTTAGTTAACGTATTCTTAGATAGCTCAGTGCCCAGACAGCACAGACATATTCTGAGAATATACCAGGAATATTTCGAAAGAATATTTAAACATCCTCAGAACATTCTCACAAGGTACGAAATATATTTATAGAACATTCTGTGAACATGACAATGGGACATATGTTATTTATAATGTTCTTAGGAGCTCAAAGTATGTTCTGAAAATGTCCCACGAACATTCAATAAATCTTCTCAAAATGTTCATACATATACTCATGGGAATATTGTTTTTTAAAAGATATTCAGGGTGTTTCGCATAAGAACCGACACAGAGCAAGAGCGTGTAGGAGAACCTAAAATATGGTAATTTAATGCAACTTACCCCTATAATAAGGTGCATCACTCAGAAGTTATAGGCCTTCAATGTGTGGTTTTAAATTTCGAAAAAAAATCAATATCTCAGTGATACTTCAACTTAGAATAACCAAATTTGGTACACGCTTTGCGTGTACCAAGAGCATTAATCGTTGGTAAGTAGAGTTCAATTGAATCATTCCAGAGTGTTGAATAGGAGTGATGCACCCATAAAATATGACAGAGTTTTTTAACCTATTGGCGAAATTAAAAATTATTGTTTCATTTTATGGGGAACTAAGTTCTAAAACTTTTTACCTTGTTACTTTTCAAAACACTTGTCTCGTTTTCAAGAAAAACCCGAATAACTGAAGATACATATTTCATTGATGTTACTTAAAACTTAAAATCATCAAAAATCAATTGATGCCTATGAAATTATCATGTTGAAGAGTTTATCGGTAGCATTTGTTTATAATTTGTTGTTCGTTTTCTAATAAATTTAACTTATTCCCACTTTTTTTCTGATTGTCAAATTTGATATATACATAAGTTTATCAGCAAATATTGATTTTCATGATTTTTAGTAATATTGAAAAAATAAGTTTTTTAGTTATTTGTGTTTTTCTTGAAAACAAAGTTTTTCGAAATAAACAGGAGTAACAAAAGTTTAAGTTAAATCCCTCATAAAATGAAATAATAATTTATTAAATCCTCTAATATGTTAAAAAATTATATATATATATATATATATATATATATATATATATATATATATATATATATATATATATAGTAATGTAACTACTGTTAAGGGCTTATAAAAATATAGAACTTTATTTCCCTTAAATACAAGTAATTAGATTGAGTACGTTATAAAACTATTACTATGAACTATAGAACGTTACAGCAAGAGCTTCAAACACGAACTGATGTGTCGCTCTACTTGCTGCAGCGTTTACAATTATGCTTACATGCAAATTATAACAAACCCGTGAGAAATGCAACTACAGGATAACTGTGCACTGGAGATGTCACAGGGTCACTGTCTCTAGATAACTGATTCAGCTGGTGATGTAACTCCTCCATCCTTAGAATAAAGAACGTCCTCGTTCTCTGGAATAGTGTTGATCTTTTTGGATGTGCACACATTTGAGGATTTCCTTGATTTCCTTCTGAAGATGATGCCTGCTGCTACTATAAGGATTATGACGAGAATTGTGGTCACCCCGAAATGAGATGTATGGACCATCGGATGAAAGACGTGGTGTTGATTGATCTTTTCCAATTGGTTTCTTAATTTCTCCGTCTTTTTCAGGTGCATTGGGTGGAACTCTATTTCGTGTTGGGGTTCTATTTTTAGTTCTGCCACTGTGTATTGATTCCATGTAATGTTTGTGGTGATGTCTTCATAATTTTCATTATTGATTACAATTTTGCAGTTAGTTTTGGCACCTATGAGTGAATTTTGACTGGATATCTGTCTATCTAAATTTGACTGACATTCTTCTGAGATTGTGGTTTTCTGGTTCGTGATTAACAGTATGTTCCCATTATTAATCTGAGTCGACATAGTGTAGCAGTTATTGACTACGGCGAAGAGACATGTTGAAGTGTCTTCCAAATTACATTTTTCTTTGTGAGGTTGGTCAGAGCAAATAACGGCTTCTTCGATTGCTGGGCAATGTTCTGCTGTCCATAAGTTTCTTTGTTGGGTTTCTAAGTAATATGAACTGGGTGGAATGAGGACCTTATTATTTTGTGGGACAGGTATAATTCGAAAGTAAGATCCGGGTATCGGGTGTAAGATTGGGATTTGGAGAAAACACACAATAGTATCTCTGACAGACAAAACATTAAATTTTGTAAATTCTATGATTTTAAAGATATGATTAGAATCAAAATTAATTAGTTCGTTATTATTATAGATTAATTTTAAATGTTGCTTAATGTGCATTAAGTCTTCTGAAGTAAAAATTTCAATATTAGTAATTCCATTAAAGCTAAGGGAAATAGTGCGTTGTAATATTTTAGTGGATTCTAACAGTTTATTGCCTAAGGATATTTGAAACTCGATTAAAGATCTTTGTTCTACACGAGAATATAACTCTACAAAACAATTTCTAATATAATCGAGATTTTTATTGATTATGTTTTGCTCTTGTTCAAACCGTTGTGTCATTAAATTAGCAAAGGAATTTAAATTATCTAACTGAGTCATCATGTCTTGCTGATTAGCATAAAGGGCATCTAAATTTTTATTTATCTCTTTCAAGTCTTCTTGGTCAAGGTTACCTGTGATCATTTTTATGACTGATCCTGCTCCATTTATCAAACCTCGTTTTTGTCTAGAATGAGTTAACTTTTGGAGTTCATCTTTTATAACGTCAATTTGATTATTTAACATTTGAATGTGAAGCCAGGTTGCGTTATGTGTAAAATTTTGATTCACTATTTTTGCATTACTTAAAAGTTGATTATAATTATTTTCTAGGAGTGTTAAATTAAAATAAAAATAGAAACGATGGTAATGGTTAATGATTTTTGCAGTACCTATGTAGTCTTTAAAGTACCCATTCGTTTCAATGTTCTGAATCCGTAGTGGTTGAACTAGACGGAGGGTGGTCATCAGCCACGGGAGGAGGCTCCTGCAAGTGAAATTTCTTTTTAATACGCTTTACGTTTTTTAGATGAGTTGTTTGTTTTGACGAATGGGGTAACAATAATTTGTTTCGTGGAATATTTACGGGACCGGAATGTAATTTATATAGCGGGTCCGCTTTTCTGACTTTAGGTATTCTAACAGCTACTGTGTCAGCAGATATGTTAATATTTTGTTCCCTATTTTTATTTGCTTTGTCTAATAGTTTTGTTGCTTTATCCTTCTGTTTATTGTACAAGGTGTCGTAAAATGGTAGGATTTCTTTCAATCTTTTATTGTTGTAGTCTTCGTAAACTGTACGTTTGGGGTCGATAGGTTCTAGCTCATCAAAAGGGCCATATAAAAGTTTGAAAGGTGAATATCCCGTTAGTGAATGAATTGATTGGTTATAGATCAGGACCGCCGTAATCATTAGTGACTGAGGGCTTTCTGAAGGGTTGTTAATTTTTAAAACTCGAATTTTCTCTATCAGTGTCGAGTGTAGTCTTTCGACGGGCGAATTTGAATTTGGATTTTGGGGTGTCGTTACGTGTAATTTGATATTAAATATTAAACAGTATTCTTTAAGTACTGAACTGTTAAATTCGGTCCCGGCGTCGCTGATAAGGACCTTCGGGTGATTATGGTGTGTAAAGAAGTGACGCAGCTTGTTTACTATCGTGAGGGCTGTTTTATCAATGATATAATAGGCCTGAGCATATTTACTGAACAGGTCAATAAAGGTGAGGAATTTACAGTTATCAAAGCTGAAAACGTCTACATGAATGACTTCAAAGGGTCTTCTTGCTAATAAGGGTCCTGAAAAAGGTGGTTTATAGGGTCGTCTTTCGTACTTGGCCTGAAGGCAGGCTTCGCACTTATTGATGTAGTCATTGATATATGTTTTCATATTTGGCCAATAATAATTTGATTTAAGATGCGCGTATGTCTCATTTATACCATTATGATTTATATTATGGTAGTCTTGTATGATATCTAATTGTTTTCTTTTGCTTGCAATGTCTTCGACATATTTTGTGCATTTAATAATCTTTACTGAACTATCAAATAATCCTGAAGTGACTATTCTAAAATAACGTTCTAATTCTGGATCTACGAATATTACTCCGTACGTGTTAACAGGGTTGATATATTTTTTCAGAAAATCTGTTATTTGTTGCAGTTCATGATTTTTTTGAATATAGGTTCTTGTACAAGTGTTGCTAAATACTTTTGTGATTTTTGTATCTTTATTTTTACTGTAGTGAAAGATTATCTGTTGTTTAAAATAATTAAGAGGGTTTTCTGATATTGGCATGCTAAAAATCGGATTTTGTACAGACGTATGTTGAGTCTGTGTGCTTGTCTGTTCGTCAGGTTGTTCGTTATTAGTAGCGTTGGCGTTTATTCCTAGCTCTTCTAAGTCGTTGTCTGTTAAAATTCGTAATTCTGAAGGGTCTAAGTTGTTAAAAAGTGACACTAGATCGTCATCATTTTCAACAGCATTTATTTCTATGCGTGATAAGGCGTCCGCTACAACGTTATCCTTCCCTCTCTTATATTTAATTTCATAGTCAAATTCTTCTAACTTTAGCCGCCATTTTACAAGTCGAGAATTTGGTTCTTTTATTGAAAATAACCAAACTAACGGTTTATGGTCTGTTTCGATACAAAATTTCTTACCAAATAGGTAGGGCCTAAAGTGCTTTGTGTTTTCTACAATAGCAAGTAATTCCTTTTCTATGGTTGAGTAATTTCTCTCAGCAGAATTTAACGTTCGTGAATAAAAGGCGATGGGTTTGTCATTTTGAGAGAGAAATCCTCCGATAGCAACGTTACTAGCATCTGTTGTGAGGTGAAATGGTTTATTAAAATCGGGATATGTCAAGATTGGCGAGTTTGTAATTAGATCTTTTGCTGTCTGGAAAGCTTCTTTATATTCCGGGTTATTAATATCTATTTTACTATCTTTCTTTAAACATTTTGTTAGGGGAAATACTATTTTGGCGAAATTCTTTATGAAGCGTCTGTAATACCCAACAAGACCCAAGAATGCCTTAATTTCTTTTTGTGTTTTGGGTAAGGGATAGTCTTGAATAGCAGAGATTTTACTCGGATTCGGTTTGATCCCGTCTATAGTGATTAGGTGGCCCAGGAACTCTACTTCTTTGCGCAGAAATTCTGACTTGTCTAGCTGTACTTTTAGGTTGCACTCGTATAATTTGTTAAATATTTGTTTTAAGTGGATTAAGTGTTCCTGTAGTGATTTTGAGAAAACTACTATGTCATCCATGTACACATAGCAGGATTTATAGAGAAATTCGCTAAGGACGTTATCCATAGCGCGTTGGAATGTACTAGGAGAATTCCGGAGACCGAAAGGCATGCGAACATACTCATAGTGCCCATTGTTTACCGAAAAAGCTGTTTTTTCGATACTATTTTTGCTCATTTCGATTTGGTGAAACCCTTGAGCTAAATCTAATGTTGAAAAGTAAGTACATTTGCCAAGGCTGTCTAAAATTTCTTCAATGCGTGGTAGGGGATATTTATCATTTATTGTCTTCTCGTTTAGTTTGCGATAATCAATTACAAGTCTCCATTTCTGTTTGCCAGAGGAATCTTTCTTTTTGGAAACAATCCACACGGGAGCCGAGTATGGCGATATGGACGGACGTATAATCTTGTTATCTAGTAATTTACGTATTTGATTTTGTATTTCGGTCTTTAGATGGTATGGGTAGCGATAAGACTTTACATAAACAGGGTCTTCGTCTTTGGTTCTTATTTCGTGTTTAACAGCGTTAGTAAATGTCAAGTCAGAGTCTTCGTGATAAAAAATGCTTTTATATTTATGACATAATTGAAATAATTTTTGTTTTTCCTCCGAATTAAGATGGTTCACTCTCAGTTGACTTAAAATTTTATCTTGTGACTCATTAAAAGGTTTCTCTAATTCATTAAAATTTTGTAAAGGGGGTACACATATTTGTTCAGTAAAGTAAACGGTAGCTAATTCCGAGTTATCTTTTATTTCACACGGAACTATACAGATTCCGTTGTTTGCGTCAGCAATGCATTCTTCTATGTGTAAAAGCTCACTATCCATTCGTGGAATTATAACCGAGCCTTTATCTATATTTACTGGTATTTTTATATGGTCTTTAACTATTTGTCGAAATGGTCTAAAATTAGTGGGATTTAATTCTAGGAAAAATGGTATTTCTATTTTACCGAATTTTATAGTATGATTTTCGTAATTGATGTGAGTTTTTAATTGTTGCATATGCGCCGTGCCTATTAGTGCATCGAACCTATCATGCCACTCCATTACTCTAAAAGAGAATGGAAACTTAATGCCGTATTCCTGTAGCACAGGATATGTTATATTATCGGCACCTTTAGTAATTTGATTGACTGATTTCATTGCGAAATATTCTTTAAAGAAATGGTCTGAAAAAAGTTCATGAGCTATTTTTGAATTTATAATACTATCTGTGGCCCCCGTATCCAGAAGTATTTTCAGCCCTAAAGATGGTACAGTGATAAAAGGTAATTTTGGTTGATAATTTATATTATTTAGGTCAATAGTAATTAATTTTCCGAGGCTAGCATTTGAAAATCCTGAACTTCTTCGTCACCGTATTCTTGAGGTAAAACCTCTTCGTGATCGTAATAATTCATTTGTGAATTTTCATCAGGAAAATCGCTAGGGCCCTGTTCTTCGAGAACATGATTATTATGTAGCTCTTCTACACAAGTTGGAGGTCTAGAGCGTGGTGTGAGAAAATTGTTGTTTCTTTGAATTGGTGGTTTAGTATTATTTGTACTTGTATTATGGGCCGACGTCGTCGACATAGGTGTCGGCTGATAGTAATTCCTTCTACCAAATACCTGAGAATTGGTAGGGTAATTTCGGGGTTGGTAGATAGGTCTTAAATTTGAAATGGGTCTACTAGGAAATTGCTGACCTACGTGCGTTTGTTGTACGGGTCGAGCAGTTTGTTGAGGGTGGCCTAGTAGCGGGCTCATAAACTGAGGACTAGCTTGCGGTTTAAAATTATAATTATTATTAGGTGTAAAATTTTTGTGAGGTTTCCTTTGGTTATCATTATGAGAACTATTTTTATTCCGCAGGGTGTTAATAAAGTTTGCTTGCATAATTTCGTTATCTATACGATGACATTCTAATAAAGCAGCTTCTAAGGTATCTATATTAACTAGTCTAAGGTGATTAAAGTAAGGTTCTAATGCTCCTGCTTTAAAGGCAGTAATAGCTATAGTTTTAAAGTATTGTTTTTTGTACATTTTAATGGAAACTTCTAAATCCTGTAATTCGACATATTCATTCAAATTTTTCAATTTTTCTTTTATGATATTATGAAAATCAAGAATTGATTGTGATTTTGTCATGTAGCTTGTGGTTAAATCTGTTAGTAATAAATTTTCTGATCTGGGATCTGAGTATTGTGCTTTGAGGGCTAGTTTAATACTATCCCATGTTAGGGTTTCTAAAGTGAGCAATACATCTCGAGCTTCACCCGTTATTTTTGCCTTAATGAATTCTAGTATCATACGATTGGTATGTATGTTTTCAGGTGTATTTTCATCTTTCCTATAATTAATTATAAACAAATCACATTGATTAATAAAGTAAGTAAGGTGTTTTTGTCCACCTGAATATTCTGGAATCATCATCGAGGCTTGAGAAATCAAGGTAATAGGATTTTGCTGAGCCATGATGAATAAATTAGAAGTATTACTTAATTGTAAATTAGGGGTTATTAAGGATTCTGTTAAACTAGTTATTTCTTCGTCTTCAACGATTTGACTAAGGCGTATGGGAGATCTATCTCGATCTGACATAAATACGATAGAAAATTTATTTAAATTCTTGTGTAAATGTAATAATAATAAAAATGTTTACGAAAAACTAATTTTTGTGAACACAAAAAGAGATACAATTGCAGTATAATGAAAGAAGGAAGGGTACTTACAGGAAGTTCATATTCTTTTGCTTGTACTTCTGCCAATGGACTTTGCTAATACCACACGTTGTACCAAATACCAGGTTTTGTTCGTTATATTGCATCAACTTCTGAAGAAGACCGGACCAAAATGCTGAATAATTTTGGAAATATTTGCAAAAAGGGCCGTTGCAATATCCTGTTCTTTCGCAGCGCCAGTAATGTAACTACTGTTAAGGGCTTATAAAAATATAGAACTTTATTTCCCTTAAATACAAGTAATTAGATTGAGTACGTTATAAAACTATTACTATGAACTATAGAACGTTACAGCAAGAGCTTCAAACACGAACTGATGTGTCGCTCTACTTGCTGCAGCGTTTACAATTATGCTTACATGCAAATTATAACAAACCCGTGAGAAATGCAACTACAGGATAACTGTGCACTGGATATGTCACAGGGTCACTGTCTCTAGATAACTGATTCAGCTGGTGATGTAACTATATATATATATATATATATATATATATATATATATATATATATATATATATATATATATATATATATAAACATATAAAAATTTTAACGGGCCTTGGTTTTGGGTTCTAGGGACCCAAATTCGCGCTTATCTGAGGACATTTTTCAAAAGTTTTCCATCATGACCTCTCTAATAGCGAAATTTTCTTAATGAAAATTCGCTAATATTATCTGACGTAGATCATTAAAGTAGCTGTAATTTTAGAGTATAGAACATTGTACGGCTATATAGCCTATATAGCCTAATTCTATTTTATTCCTCTCTTTATAACACACAGCTCCATTCCACCTTAAAACCATGAAAAGATAATGGTTTTGTCTTTGAAAAGTCAAATTATCTGTTAGTGCTCTTGTCGCATGACAGTTTTACAACGACTTACAGTCGGATAAAGCGAATGAAATAAGTGAGATATAAAATCGACTAGTAATTTGTGAAAATATCCTTTCAGTGAGTACCTCATATAACTCTACAGAAGCATAACTCATTCTGTACGGTACACTGAAACCATTTTATTTGTACTTGCGCGATACTAATGACATCTATCCAGCTCTCGAACCGTTCATACTCTAGAATTATAAATGTTCAAGTATATATTATGTCACTGTGACATATACAGAACAGATTTGCACATTAGCGGTAGACTTTGTAGCACAAAAGATATCATCGTCTTCATACAGTCACTGTCAACTTTTTATTTTTGATTTTTCAGACAATATCATTTGCCTATTATTTGTACTTGTCTTACTCATTCAACTTCGACAGACATACCGTCTGATTCTTCCTCAATTAAAATATTTCATTTTAGTGAATTTTCGTAGAAAAACGTCACCAATGGGGAGATCCCGACTTTTGAATTTTGAAAACACTTGTTCAAGTGAGCGTGAGTTAGGGCCCCTAGAACCTATATCTGGGGTCAGTTTCTATTTATATATATATATATATATATATATATATATATATATATATATATATATATATATATATATATATATATATATATATATATATATATATATTGTTACGATTAGCTTTTTCTGAGCATACCTATGCACAGTTTCTCGACCTGTCTAAGGCATTTGACTGTGTCTCTCATGATATTTTAATAAACAAGCTTCAGTTCTACAGCTTCGATACCGACAGTATCACTTTTTTAAGATCATACCTGGAAGACCGATCTCAGTTTGCGTCAGCTAATGGTGAAAAATCACGTACATTAGATATAAAATACGGTGTGTCACAGGGATTGGTCCTTGGGCCTATTTTATTCTTGATTTACATCAACGACGTACCAATATCAACTAACTTAGGTAATTTTGTTCTATTTGCTGATGATACGACTTTTGTTTTCTCAGATACAAACATCAATACAGTACACTCAACCATTAGCAGAATAAAATATGTCTGTCAGGATTGGTTCTCGGCAAATCAGCTGTGCTTGAACAGCCTAAAATCGGAGTCTATTGTTTGCGTTAAAGCACAATCTCGTAAATGGCGCTAACCCCGAGCCTGTGAAGTTCCTTGGAGTTATGGTCGACAGCAAGCTGATTTGGGGCTCAAATTGCATTTATGCATGTCAGAGGGCATCCCGTCGCATGTTTCTCCTGCGAAGTCTTTCGGCCCAAGTCACTACTCCCACCTTAAAAAGTTCATATTATGGATGTGTGCATAGTATCTTAACTTATTACAATCTGGTATGGGGGCACTCACCACAATCTGAATTTGTTTTCGCAACCCAACGTAAGGCAATCCGAATCCTGGGAGGTTTGGGGTATAGAGATTAATGTCGTGGCCACTTTAGAAGCTTTCAGATACTTACAATACCTTGTGTCTATATTTTGCAGTGTATTATATGTTGAGTGCCACGAATCAGACTTAACTAGGCACAGAACCATTCACAGTCATCTTACGCGCGGTAAAGATAACTTCGCAGTCGATTTCACGCGCTTAAAAAGAACAAGGAACGGAACCAACCACTATGGAATGAAATTTTATAACAAACTCCCTCATAATATAAGAAATTTACAATACAACAAATTCAAGTTTGCCATTAAAAACATTTTGATAGGCAATGCTTTTTATTCGTTTGATGAATATTTTGCTTATCGTATAAAATAAACGCTCCCACGCCATGCATCGATATTGTTGTATCGAGGAACTTTTGTTGACTTGTTCTGTTTTGTGCTGTTTTTTTGTTTTGTTTTGTTTTTTGTCTGGATGTTAATCCACATTTTTATGTTTCTATATATTCATGCAGGTTTTAATTGTTTAATTGTGCGTTTTGACCTATGCTGCTGATTTGTTCGTATATTTGTGAATAAGATGTATGTTATCACTTTTGTGATTCCGTTAGTACGCATGACCTGTGTAGTGCACCACTGTGCAGATACACGAATAAACAATTATTATTATTATTATTAATTATTATTATTATAATTATTTCTGGTAATCGCAAATGTCTCTCTGATACAGAGAAAATATAATTGACAACAAATCGCCTCAATTTGACGACAAACTGACGCTTGTATTCAAGAGTTTTTAAGAACAGCTGTTTTATTCACTACCGTAACCCCCTTACTGACACAACGGTAACTTCAAAGGAAGCTTAACTAAGAAAAGCTGACTTCATTATTGAACAACAATTCAAGTTTGGTTTTGAAAAGATATGTTGAAAATTTGCTACTGACAATTACCGTCATAGCGCCCTTACTGCCTTTTCCTTTCATTTACATTAAATTAAAATATCAACACATGGGATATTTGCCTTAGGGAGAAAGGTCGTTATTTATTACAATTTCCTACTGAAATGTTTGGCCTGTTGAAAGATGAGAACAATAGCTTCTTTTTTAGAAATCTAAAAATATCGATGCATAAATATTCAAAACGTAGTTCGTTGGTATATGCAGCGATCAAGACATGGAAAATTCCAAAGGCTTTTAAGGAGTATGAGGGGAATTTGTCTACAGAACAAGACGGTTAACGCTGTTTCCCGTGAAATTTCACTCCTACTCTATGCAAGAAATGTGACAGTTGGGCTCTGATCCAATCATCTTCAAACACGCGCAAAAAACTCGAGAGGGGAACTGCTTGTAACAAAAATAAGTCGACAGTTAGGTTCAGGAGAGTCTTTATCGGACAGGCAAGTGAAACGTGGCTTCCTCAGGGCATGTATGTTTGGTGTAATTATTGTGCAGGTGCTTCAAACAGTTTGGGTTTAGTACAGTGATTGTAACAACCCGTTTAAAAAAGGATTAAACAGTGAGTTTTTAATAAACATTTTAATGCAGCAGGAGGTGACTAACGACAATTCTTCTTACCAGATTCAAGTTTTCACTTTCAGTTCTCAGTTCAAGTTCTCAGTTTCAGTCTCCGATTCATGTTTATTTTTCTGTACGATTTCTGCATATATCGTTGCCGTTCAAATATAACTTTGCTGTCCGAGTTGATCATTCAAACACACTGTGGCTGTCCAGATTCAAGTTTACGTCTACCTTCACGTTATTTTAAAGTTTAAATTCTACCCCAGTGTCTACCTAACCTCTTGAATGTACATTGTTTGCATACTTTCTTCTTGTCTCCACCTCGATAAGCGCCTGTGGTAAGCGTTTACTGCTGATACTACCCTGTGCAGCTTTTTCATTCCGTCTACAGGCAAATCAACACCTGTGTGGCCTTATCTGAAGGCTTGAAATCAGACTGTGAACCGCTGGAAGTGCCAGTGCATTACATGTGTGTCCTTTACAACTTTTTAGAGTGATTCTTTTTAAGACTTTAGCCAGACACGAACGTTTCTATCTCCCCTAAATTTCTCACTAAATTGCGACATAAATTCGAAGTCAGCCAACATTAAAATCTTTGTGGGATTGATCGTTATATATATATATATATATATATATATATATATATATATATGTATATGTATATGTATATGTATATATCTACAAATTTTTGTATTTCCGTTTTGTAGGTTATCAAATATGTAAATTAGGAATACTAGTATGATAATTAATTAATTAACATTCTGCTCACAAACCTTTCAAACCTCCAAATATGTTTTAGAGTACTAACAAAATAGCTTATAACCTTTCATTTAAATTATGCTTGACCAATACCTAATTTTACAATATCTGAGCTTTTCTCACAAACTTTTAAGAAAAGAAAACCGAGCAACTAACTAGAAATCATCTAATAAATTAAAATTGAGCGCATTGGTAGATTTAGTAATAGAAAAACCTTTAACTTTGCATTTAATATTTATTTTGCCTCTTTATAACGTATTACTTATATTTGATTTACCAAGGAGTCTTGATTTAGGTAACTCCGACATTATTAATTGATATTAATAAATTTAAATATTATGTGTTTTTAAAATCTGTTTTAATTGAATAATAAATTCCTTATTTAACCTTTTTCAATTCTGGTGGTGCTGTAACTGGAAGTTCTTTGTATCTATTTTCTGGATCTCTTCAAACTAAATAACGCAGTGCCGGTGTTTTGACCCAAAGATCTCATAAGTCCAGGAATTTGAGCAGAACAAGACTGAAGCTGAGTAAATATTTGATTGTCCTTTTGTCTTCAAACCAAACAGTGTGTTCTTTATCTTACAAAAATAATAAAGCAGAGAGATAAGTGCAAGCACGTTAGGGTTTGGGAGGTGATTATGGCCTCATTATTCACCGGATTTAGATCCATTTGGAAACTGTGACGAGACATCAATCGCGGACCAATAACAAATAAATGCACTCGGGTTTTTAGGATTAAATTGGCACTATATATATATATATATATATATATATATATATATATATATATATATATATATATATATATATATATATATATATATAGTGCCAATTTGATGCTAAAGTCCTCCAATACGGTGGCAGATACAGACTTAGTTAAATGGGAGAAAAGTTGCCCACTCAAAAGCCCAACAAAATGGCGGTTAGGCATCTCCGAAAATTTTTTTGGTTCTTGATATATTTTGAAAAATTTGGATTTTCAGATTTTACATATAATTTTTTTCTGGTTTCAATGGTGGACCTACACCAATACTGATGACACTTCTCCACAGCAACTTTTCATTTTCTCTAACGCAGCATTTCTAATTTTTGGATCTGACGTTTCGTCTTTACGGGACCATCGTTAACTTTTTTTTTTTTAAATACGGCCCTCATTTTCTGATATCATATTCTAAGAGCCCTTCTTATTCCAAATTCAGCGATGTGTCGCACAAAATATGATTTGCGAACGAATTTTTTTCTGGTCTGTCGGTCTGTCTGTGTGTCAAATTATGCTTAATTACATCTATTTTTTTTAATTTCAGGTACGTATTGTTCAAGCTTCCAATCTTTTATTAGAAGCACGTAAACTAGAGTTTATGGTAAGTTGATTTTAGTAATATTTAAGAGCTTATGTTAAACAATCGATCAACCATGATGGAAATTACTTTATCTTTGTAAAATTGAAATTATAAACATAGGGGTACAGAAAAGAAACCGCGTTCTGCCGCCAGGAGCGTATAGAGCTCCAACCCCTGAGTCAGTAAGCCAAACGTTGTCGCGAAAGAAGGTTCCCTTCGGCTTGTATGAATTTTTTAGTAAGAGTTTTTTTGTGTGCTCGTTGTTCCGCAGTGGCTGATTTTCGTGAATAGCACGCGGCCGTAAAATTTTGCTTCCTGCTCAGATAAACTAGCACAGAAACTCTTAATGTTAAAAACTTCTGGACGCAGCAAGTGCGTTATGGTAGTGAATTTTCATAAAAATGTTTTTAATTGCAAACATGTTTTTTTAAGAAAGCAGGAATCAATTTATATAGTAGAAACAATGTGCGATGTTTCATCAAAATAACTTTATTGTTTGAAAATGTACAAAAATTTCCGAAAGTCAACTTAAATTGTTCCCGAAAAAACTGGTTTCCTGGTCAACCTTATAGGTATTATAGCAAATTGAGCTATTCAAATTTTAAGTGATTGCAGCATTGCATACATTTCGGCCGGAAAGACCGTTTAGTTAGCCCCGAGAGTAATATTGTGGCATACCCTGGCTCCATCAGAGTACACGCGGGCCCCCGTCGCACGCTTCCCGACGGATCCGTTCGTGAAACAGACGAGCGCTTCCCGTAATAGGCCCGGCGTCTCCCCCCACCATTCCTGGCGGTCGGAGATTACCACTGGATACCTGCTTTTCGTACAGATTCGCGAGCTCGCGAAGTGGGTTGGCTTTCAGTCTGTCATTACAGACTTGTCTGTATAGTCCTAGAGTGTTCTCTCCCATGATGACTAAGTGTAGGGGACATATACATCAAAACCTCCATGGCGGACGTTTGGCTTGAGGTCACGGCCCCTGTGATCCCTTGGCAAGCCATGCTTCATCTTGCCCAGTTGTTGTTTGCTGCTGGATTGCATCACCTTGAGCCACCATACTAGTCCTGCGTATGTGGTCTGACCACGCTTGTGTACAGCCAGTGGACCATACTAGGTCTCAGTCCCCACTTTTTTCCATATAACCGCCTGGTGACGGCGAGGGTAATGACTGCCTTGCGTAGTATTTTTTCAACGTGGACGTTCCAGGTTAACTTCGAGTCCAGTACTACCTCATGGTATTTTACCTCCCTGGCCACAAGAATGTTTCTAACATATAGAGTCAGAGTTATGTGGATCTTCCAGTTCCTCCTTCTCGTAAATGCCATGACAGCCGCTTTCTCGGACGTACCCCGGGCACTTGGCTAACCGTCCACCTTTCCTCCATTCTCAGTGCTGTCTGCATATGTTCCCAGGCTTAAAGTATAACCTTTCCTCTGACTATGAGGACAATGTCCTCTACATAAAGCTGTACTTTGTAACCCTCCTGAAGGTTTCCGTAGTAGGCCGTCCACAACTAGGTACCAGAGCAGAAGAGACAAGACGCTACCCTGCGGGCGCCCCGTCCAGATCCTCGCCATCAGAATCCCCAACCGCGAGTAAGGAAAACACCGCTCTACCCCTGAGCACGGAACCGATCCACCTGTAACAGGTGTCCTCTATTCCCCCTTCCTGACAGCTACCAGTACTGATCCGAATGAGGTGTTGCTGAAGGCCCCCAGCGCCACCTCCTTGTTCTCCAGCGTGTTCTCCAGTTTTATCACCAGCTGGTGCAGTGCTGTCTCTGTTGAGACTCCTGCTCTCTATGCATATTGTCCGCAATGTAGTGGATGTGCTTCCAGTACACCGCCCCTAATGTTCGTTCGAGCAGTTTTTCCATTATTCTGAGCAGAAAGATATGAGACTTATTGGCCCCAGAGACTTCGCCTGGTCTGTTTGACGCCCAGGCCCAGGAATTAATACAACCCTGGCCAGTCTCCATGCCCTCGGACGATACTCAAAAGCCAGGCTGGCCCCCATAATGAGGGTAAGCGTCGGCGCCAGTATGTCGACACCACCTCTTTGGCGACTGTCCAGTCTACTCTAGATGCCCGCCCGTACGAACCTCTATCTCCGAGTGCCCCCAGTCCGGAGGTGACTGGTTTATTATGTCGCACTCGGGGAAGTGCGTCTGCAGTAAAATTTCCATGGTTTACTCCCCCGAGCTTGTAGAACCTCCCGTGGATGTTTTAAGGGAGCCTTTATTGGTCTGAGTGCCCTTGGATAGGATCTTGTGTAGTCGAGCACTCTCGGATGTGTTCGCCATATCTTCGCAGTGCCTTGTTGTAGCTCGTTAGAGCATGTTTGTATTCATCCCATGCCCCAGACCTTTTGGTCGCGTTGAACAGAACCTGCGTCCTCCTTTGCCTGAGGTCTTTGTGCACCACGGAACATTTCTAGTGGATGCCCTCATTTTTAGGGGGAAGTTTGCGTTATAGGCCGATTGCGTCTCGAACTTGGACTACCGCGATCTCGAGGTCTATCAAAATTTTTGTGGTACTATTTACCCCTAGAGTCCGCTGTTAGGTCTGTACTAGAGGCTTCCCAGTCTGCCTTGCGAGGGTCCCGGTATCATACCATTAGTTTTTCGACGTTGACAATTTCAAACAGGATGTAACAGTGGTGTGAGCTACTCACTTCCCCAGACACAACCCAGTTCTTTACAAACTCACCCAGAAACTGGTACTGGAGAATCTGGTATATTGGTTTACATTATTAAACTTACCCTACATGCCAAAATTCAGATCTCTAAGTTAAAAGGAAAAAAAATTGAAAATAATTATAGTCATTTCAAAAAAATATTTTGGGTGCCACTGACTACCAGAGAAATACACAAAACCAAAATATTCTGTGTGAATAACAAGCTCTATTGTATATTACAGACAAATATTAGGTTTTCTTGACACAAAAGTGTCAAGAAATAACAGAAAAATTACTTTGAAAATTTTATCGTTTTTCTTCTTAAAATGTCGAAGTCGCGATTCTAAACGTCAAAATTTGCATATCATAGACGCAGAATGTGAAAGAAATACGGGCTATGTAAAGAAAATCTCATAATACATGTATTTTAGAAAGCCTTAAGTTACAGCTTCAATCATCATTGCCTTTAAGTTTGCTAAAATACTTGCAGAAAATTAATTTCAAATAGACCTCTTCTCTGATGATTTGGCAGTAGTTTCAGTTATAGAGTTTGTGGTTTAACAATCTACACTTTTTCGCGAATTGTAAAAAAAATCGTTATTAACCGCGACTAAAATTTTAAAAATATTCTTCAAGTGCGAACTAGGCACCTCCGGGGTCAATTTCAGTTTTTACATATTTAGATATATACAGGGTGGTGATTGTTTACTGTAAAACTCAATATATCGGTTATTACACAAGATACAGGAAGATATTATGAAAGTTATTTATAGGGTGTTTGAGCTGCATCTTATAAGATTATGTTGACAATCACAGGCTGGCCCATAAGTCGTTGGTGATACAAGTTTTCTTTTTTTTTAATGGAACAGCCCATTTACTGTAGCATGATTGCATTTCCCATCCAATTTTGATAAATACTTGTAAGGAGAAAACATTTCTATAGCCCATCATTTTCGAGTCTTTTCAATTGTTTTTAGAAATTTTACATTTTGGGACATATTGAAAATTGTGATACGGCGTTTTTACTAATGGAAATCAGAGTCCCATGAAAATGACGCATTTAGGGAGGCTTTCAATTATATTATTCGTCAAAAAATCGATATGCAATATACAGAATACTCTCAAATGACTTAGCCAATTTGTGTAAAAAAAATGGCGAATTATCAAGAAACAGATTGTTTACAAATCGGCATATAAACATTTTTTTAAATTTCTGTCAAAAAGCTTTATGTAAATAACTATATCTTGACTAGTGTAGGTTTTGTGTAGTTAGTTGGCCAGGAAAATTAGACAATTTCCTTTGGGAAAAATTTAAATTTATCTTTGGAATTTTTTTTTTACTTTTTCAAACAAAAAGTTGATGAAATGCGGTACATTGTTTCTACTATAGAGGTTACACTATCTACCAAAATTTATGTCTTTCTATAAAAAATATATCCAACATTAAAAACAGTTCTGAGAAAATTCGTTACCATAACACACTTGGTGCGTCCAAACTAATGAAATTTACTAAAATATTTCCTGCAAATTCATTTCAAATAGACTCTTTCTCTGATGCTTTGGCAGTTAGAGTTTATGGTTTAATAGTCTATAATTTTTAGGGAATTATCGCAGAGAAAGGCTCAATATATCCGTAAATATACAAGGTACGAGAAAAATTGTACACCCATGTTAATTATAGGTTGTCTTGAGCTGTATTTTATAAAATTAATTTTATAAAATATCGTGCTCCATAAGTCGTTGGTGATACAAATTTTCTGTGTTTAAATCGAACACCTCTTTTTTATCGAAATATAATACACCTTTGTGAGAAAATAAATTCTGGACGCAGCAAGTGCGTTTTGGTAGCGAATTTTCATTAAATGCTTTAGATTTCAGTAACTAAATTTGCATCTAACTTAAGATTTGTTGGCTAGGAAACAAGTTATTTCGGGAACATTTTATACCTATGTTAATTATAGGTTGTCCTGAGCTGTATTTTATAAAATTAATCTGACATTCACAGCGTGGTCCATAAGTCGTTGTTGATACAAATTTTCTTTTTTAAATCGAACACCACTTTTTCGTCGAAATATAATATATCTTTGTGATAAAAGAAATTCAGAAGATTTTGGTAGTGAACTTTCATTAAATACTTTAAATTCGAGTAACTAAATTTGCATCTAACTTGAGATTCGTTGGCTAGGATGAAGTTTTTTCGGGAAAATTTTAAGGTGATTTTATGAAACTTTTTGTACATTTTCAAATAATAAATTAATTTTGATGACATATGGTACATTGTTTTCATTATAATATAGGTTATACTGGTAAAAAAGATCGATACCTGATTTCATTAAAAAAAGACATATTTGCTATTAAAAATATTTTTATGAAAATTCACTTTCATAACGCACTTGCTGCGTCCAGACTTTTTCAAATTAATTATAATTTCTCTAAATTCCTCAATCCTTACCTGAATAACCGTGGCTTGGCCTTTAACCATTACAAGAAACTGATACAGATTGTCAAATTTGTTGCTGTATTATCTGTAATTCGACTCGGATATAAACGCGACTTGCGAATCGAATATCCAGCTGAGATAATAAATTCAGTTAGTTAACTTCTGAGTTTAATTTAATTTTAAAAGGCAACTCGCGTTTCACTTCAATAAATACACCCGGTGACATCTCTCAAAGTTAATTTAATATGTTTTAACTTCCGAAGAAAAGTTCACATAAAAGTTTTGCTCTTCCTAAGCATTAGTCTCAGAGTTTTTGAAGTAACTGAGCAAACAAAAATTTGACACTGAAACCTGCAGTAAAACATTATACGGAAATCGGAAAATGAATTTACCTAATATACCTGCATCAGTAAATACACAGCCCACTCTAATAAAATTGAGATAGGGGAAACAATTTACCATAAGTTCAGTGTCTGGTGACAATATTTATTTAAAAACTTTTACTTCCGGAATTTATGGAACATTTAAACATTTTTTCTAATGACGACAAACTACGCAGCTTAGAACACATACACAAGAACGGTTTTAATTTCTATAATTTATATATATATATATATATATATATATATATATATATATATATATATATATATATATATATATATATATATATATATATATATATAATACAGGGTGGCGCATTGAAAACGAAACAGACCGATTTGCGTCCAGATAATTTTTTTAAGAGACGGTGAAACACGTCAATTTTAATATTGAGGGGGACATGTTTTTACATAAAACTTAACTTTGTCACATCAACCCCTTAAGGCTGGTGATAACAACCCTTATATTTTAAATAGGGAACATGGGTCGAGTGTTTCATCATTTGAAAGCTCTTTCTTTTCTAAATTCAGCACACAAATTTTTTGGAAGCTTTATTAACTCGTTTAAAAATTATTCACAGTTGGAGTTGCAAGAACGTATTTCATTAATTGTGATAATAAATGCACTAACTAGCCAATTTTTCGTTAAAAAGCTTAAAAACAAAACCAAACGTTCAAAAATGTTTATTCAGTTATGTAAGTGTTCAAATTGTTGACCACCAGCTTCCATACAAAAGTACAAATTTTGTTCAAAACGAGCTCTGACATTCTGCAGCATTTGTGGAATTCTTCAACAATGCGTCGTCGTAATTCAGACTCCGGTTCTGTTGCGAAAATACTCTTTAAATGGCCCCATAAAAAGAAGTCTAAAGTAGTTAAATCCGGTGATCTAGTGAGCAACTCAATAGCACCTCTACGCCAAATCCATTGCTCTGGAAACTCTCTGTTCAAAAACTCCCTAACACGCTGTGAAAAGTGCGGATGAGCTCTGTCTTGTTGAAACATTAATTGATTTTCTTAACAGCGATCATCATTTTTAAGAATGTTAATTATTAGAGGGTAAACGATATTTTTCAGTAACTCCAAATACGTTTCGCCACTCAAATTGACATCAAGAAAAATAGGTCCGATTAAACAGTCTCCAAATATGCCAGTCCAGACATTCAATTTCTGTGAAGTTTGAGTGTGAACATCGTGAAAATTTCTTGGATTATTATCTGCCCAATAACGACAATTATGACGATTGACTGTAGAGTTTAATAAAAACCTACACTCGTCTTAGAAACAGATATTGAACAGAAAGTTCCCATTATCAGCTATTCGTGCAGTCATAGCTTCACAAAACTCCAGCCGCCGATCAAAATCATCTTCATTCAGTTGTTGTACAAGATGAAATTTATACGGGTGAAATTTATGATGCTTCAATATTCGCTGAATAGTTCTTCTTTTGATGTTTGAAACAGTGTCCAATTGTCTCGTGCTCAAAGTTGGGTCTGCAGCAATTTGTCCTAAAACTCAGTAGTCTCATTTCTAACCGGAAATTCACGTTCAGGATCCCGTTTTTTGTTGGCCACTGAACCACTTGTTCGAAACATTGCAACTAACTCGAAAATGTATTTTCTGTTAACATGTCTGTTCGGATGTCGTTCGTTAAACAAATTTGCGGTACGGTTGGCAGTCATCGTTTTTGAAAAAGAGTAGTTATTTCAAGTTTTTCTTCTACAGAATACACCATTGTGAAATTAATTTTCGGTAGTACTATCAAGTATCAAAACGACCGATAAACTGAAATAATCAACCGCATTTCTCTCATTCCGATAAGAAATGTTCTGATAGTCAATTTTTTGTTTACAAACCAACAAACATTGACTATCAGCACATTTCTTACCAGAATGAGTGAAATGCGTTTGTGCATCTTCAACTGTGAATAATTTTCAAACGAGTTGATATAACTTCCAAAAATTTGTGTGCTGAATTCAGAAAAGAAAGAGCTTTCAAATGATGTAACACTCGATTCATGTTCCCTATTTAAAATATAAGGGTTGTTATCACCACTCTTAAGGGGTTGATGTGACAAAGTTGAGTTTTATGTCAAAACATGTCCCCCTCAATGTTAAAATTGACGTGCTTCAGCGATTCTTAAAAAAAAATTCCCTGGACGCAAATGGGTCTATTTCGTTTTCAATGCGGCCACCCTATATATATATATATATATATATATATATATATATATATATATATATATATATATATATATATATATATATATATATATATATATATATATATATATATATATATATATATATATATATATATATATATATATATTTATATATACATACATAATATAGAGTGTGATAATAAAGTTTGGAACATAATTCATATATGACGTAAAGATTGTGAGGCCACCTATTTTTGAATTGTGCGCCAGCATAAGTTTTTCACAGGAGAACCATATTTTTTGCTGTTTTTCCATAGACCTGCTGACTACTTAAACGATGATGAAAAAAAATTGGTACCTGACAAAAATTTTAATGTCCAAATTTGGTATGTAGGATACGTTTTATAGTACTTAATAATATCAAATTTGTCTGCCATAGCGCTGTTATTTTCGGAGATACTAAAATGTTTCAAAAGAAAACATAGTATTTTTACAGGAAAACTGGTTCGACGTTCTTGGCTAACGAACTTCTACAAGCCAATTACAGAGGAAATGTACTTCCCAAACTTCATTAATATCGTCCTATTATTACTTCCACATCGTGGAGCAGTATGGTATAGGCGAAAAAGATTTCAATTTTTTCTGCTTAAACGTCGTAGAAAGTCTCTAAACATATAGAAAACATGATTACGGAAAACATTTTTTTTGTCTGTCGGTTTGTCGGTCTGTATGGCTGTCTGCTTGTAGCCACGATAACTTTAGAGCTAATGGATCTATCGTCTTTAAATTTGGTACACTGTTAGTACCCGACAAGCGAATGGTTCGGGCGGGCTTTCGGCAAAATCACCCCAGTGGATAGTCGATGAATGGAAGGTCGCTTTGAAAAATTTATATTTTTTCGTTGAAACTCAAGTAACGAAAGATTTAATGTCATTAAACATGTGACATTCTGTGTTGACATTAAATTAGGGGTTGAATGTGTGGGTGTGAAATATTAGTGACAAAAATTTCGATTTTTTTTGCTAAAGCGGAGTAAAAAGTCCCAAAACCTAGAGAAAACTTGATTATAAAACCTATTTTTTTTTGTCTGTCGGTCTGTCGTCCTGTACGTCTGTGTTAGTAATCGTAATAACTTTCGAACTAATTGAGATATCATCTTCAAGTTTGGCATGCAGTTAGATCCTTACAAAGAAACGCCGCGAATTGTTTTTGGGCAAGATCGCTTCATGGCGTAGGGGATAAATAAGGGGGTGATTTGGTAAAAAATGAGATTTTTTGGTTAAAACTCGAGTAATATAACGTTCCAGAAGTTTATGGGTCCAGGAATACGAATATTTTCTTTTCAAGTCATGGACCCTAAACTCCTCTCATAAAAATGTCTTTCTGCGGAGAGTAGATTATCACAGCTATATGGAAGTTATAACACAATTTGCAGCACTAGTTTTTGAGTAACGACGGGTTATGAGTTTTCCTAATGAAAATGTTGTAGGTGTAGATGTATAAAACCACACTATGGCTATAAACTAACTCAATTTCCGCTAATAGATTTCTTTTCTCTTTAACGTCGGTATACTTCCGCTACTATGGCCAATCACCGACGCCAGAGAGCAGTTTCACCTCACTATCCTAGAAATTTTGCCGAAGCTCTGCCTTTCTGTGAGTATGGTAGGGATCTTTAACGTGCCCAACATTTCATGGACACGGGACCGATGCCTTTACGACCCCTCCGAAGGACGGAACGTGCAGATATTCAACTTGCACAAATATAATGCCACAACCTCGGTTGGTGTTAATTGTACAGTATGTACTCAAAAGTGAAAGGAAAACCCTGGAAAGCGAACCCAGTACCCCTCGGTTCGAACGTACACGTCCTTATCACTGAACCACCGAGGCTTTCGTTTAATGGTTTAGGTATCATACTTGTCAATTATTAAAACTGCATTTGAAGCAGACATTCATTTTTGTCACCCACATAACACACCAAACATCCCACATACTCTTAATCGCATTATGGCAATTATAGGGCAACATGTTTCCTATGTTAAGACCATTAAGTGTATTTCAGTGCTCATAAAGTTAAATAGTATATAACCGGTGCAACAAACGACTTCTCATAAAATACGGAATCTCATAAATTGACGCATTTACGCGAAAAATATTTCATCTAGAAGAAATATTCTTTTTAGTCGCGAAAATATTTTTTTTCCAATCACTAAGTTGTAGGTAGTTGCCACCAGGGTTTCCGTGAAACGAAGCGAAAAAGGAAATAGGGAGCCTGTAGTATCCCTGTGTTTGTGATGAAAGAGAGTATATATCAGAGAGTTATATATCATGTTATGCTTTTTCATTTATTCTTACACTCTCTAGCAAAAAAACGTGTTACAAAGGCGCTGTAATTATACAGGGGGTTTTTAGAATGATTCAAAATAATCTGGTAGCGATAGCTGAGGTGATTTTAAGAAGAAACTTTTATACGAATGTATCCTCCAAGCGTCTTAGATTTTCAACAACAGCTTATAAAAGTCGTAAAGAGTAGATCTTATTTTTGTGAATTTTTGTAGAAAAACTTTCTTCAAATAAGTGCCAACTAGGTCCTCGAGAACACAACTCCGTCGTCGGTTTCAGTCTTGATATATATATATATATATATATATATATATATATATATATATATATATATATATATATATATATATATATATATATATATATATATATATATATACAGGTATATAAATACATACATATATAATATATATGTACACATTGTGTCTATAAAGTAACGCACGAAATTATTAATGTTGGTACATTTGGTTTAATTCTCGTTTCTAATTCGTCGATAGTATTTGGTTTACTGTTGAATACTACCTGCTTCAAATGATTTCACAGAAAAAAACTAAGGGAGTTAGGTCAGATGGACTTGCTGGCCACTCGATTGCACCACGCCTACCAATCCTTAGATTCGTTCGAAAACACAATATTCTGTACTTGCAAAAGGCAAAAGATTTGAGGAAACCGGTAGCGTTTCATACAATAAACATAAAGGAACTAACTCTGTATTAACTGAAGCTGTACAGGAAGATGCATTGCTGGCTGTAATAGAAGAACTTCAAAGAAGCGCCAAGGATGTGAGTGAGTACTTAGACATTCCTAGAACATCCGTACAAAGAATAAGTATCATCCCTACCGTGTATGTGTTATAACGAAATATATATATATATATATATATATATATATATATATATATATATATATATATATATATATATATATATATATATATATATATATATATATATATATATATATATATATATATATATATTGAGCCCCATGTTGTAGGGTCAGTGTAAAGAAAAACAAAATATAACAAATATAATATAACATAAATTATCTCAGGGCTTGGGTTTAGGCACTTGCAGTTGGTAGGTTTCAAGATGTACAAATGAGTCAGGTGTTATGAGTAAAATCAGTTTATTTAAAATGTTATTGAATTTATACAATGCAGCAAATTGAATCAAGCAAATTTAATAAGAGAAAAATATGAACTGATTACTTTTACATGGCATATAGCACTGTAAAAATGAGTTGTGGAGCATACCATACTTTAAAAAGAAAACCACAGATAAATAACGTACTCAACTTCCAGCTTTAGATTGCTGCCTTCGGAGTGGTGATCATAGGGCTGCTCGAGGGCTGCATCTATACATTCTTGAGGGGGCTTCTCCCTAGCGGTCTTGTTGAAGGGGTCTCCTTCATAGCGGTTTCGTTTATGGGTGGTGATCACAAGGTTGCTCGCAAGCGGTGTTGTTGCAGAGGGCTCCTCCCTAGCGGTATTGTTGAGGGGGCTCCTCCCTAGCGGCGTTGTTGAAGGGGACTCCTCCCTAGCGGATTCAGTAAGGTATTCTTGAGGGGGATCCTCCCTAGCGGTGTTGTTGAAGGGGGCTCCTCCCTAGCGGATTCAGTAAGGTATTCTTGAGGGGGCTCCTCCCTAGCGGTGTTGTTGAATGGGGCTCTCCACTAGCGGTTTCATTTATGGGTGCTGATCACAGGGCTGCTCCTAAGCGGCTTCAGTAAGGTATTCTTGAGGGGGCTCCTCCCTAGCGGGGTGCTATAAAATTCCATGTGTATGAGTATTGGTTCAGGGCTTAATGATTTACATGAGGCGGCTGGTAGCAGGTTGCGTTTTCTTACAAAATTTATCCGGGTTAATAATTGGAAATAAACTAATGTATATGAAACAAAATCTTAAATGACTTCTTTTAAAATGGATTTAAAACAGCATAATAGCACTTAATTACACTTAAAACTAATGCTACCACAAGCCACCGTTTAACAGTATAAGGTTTCATGATGAAGAAAACAATAATTGAAAGTGGATCCAGTATACATACACTAATAAGCAATCTACTATTATTATCAAGCAAAGAAATGTACGAGCAATTGGAAATAAGTCGGTATCTAAATATAAGACTTACCCATTTATACATGCTGTTTTCCGACTAAAACTTAGCTGTAAGATATCATCTCTTGGTCCATTTTAAACAGAAGAGAGCGTGGCACGCGTTATAAGCGTTTATAAATATTCTCTTATCTTAGACACGTCACGAATATAGCTCGGCTGCATGCGTGTTCCACTGAGTTGGGATGCGGTAGAGTAACCGACCGCCGAGTTTGACGTCACAGAAGGGACTTAGACTCTGACGTCACAAAAGGGGTTGATTCAGAAGCTTAAAAGTGAACGGCGTTAACACGTGTGACATGTCACGCTTATTAAATACACGCGACATGTTACAGTGTCACCCAAAATTTAAGTGATCAGGATCTCCAGGAAGGACTACATTTTCTCAATGGGCACTTCAAAAAGTGAATACTAATGTCAGTTTCTTTGATAAAGTATCATTCACTGACGAATGTACATTTCATAACAATGGTTTGTTAAATAGACACAACTATCATCATTATGCAACAGAAAATCCCCACGTAACACTGCCAATTGATAACCAGCATAGATGGACCATGGGCTGGAATTATTGGGCGCTACATTATTGGACCACACTTCTTTGAAGAGCGTGTTACTGGTGCCCAGTATTTATAAATTTTAAGAACTATTCCGCCCGATCTCTTAGAGGAGATTCCTTTGGACATAAGGCGAGACATGTGGTTTCAGCATGATGGGGCTCCAGTGCATTTCACTCGACCCATTACTCAATTCCTAAATGAAAAGTATTCAAATAAATAGATTGGCTGAGGAGGACGACTCTGTGGCCGGCGAGATCACCTGATATTAGTAAATTAGACTTTTTCATTTGGGGTTTTGTAAAAAATACTGTTTATAATACACCTGTGACAACACGAGAAGACATATACCAACGCATAAGAAATTTCTTTTTGCTGGTGACTGCAGAAATGTTGTCGAATGTAGGATCTAATTTCATAAAGAGATTAAATCTTTCTGTACAACTTAATGGAAATACATATGAGCCTTTGATTAATTGATTTTTTGTTGAATATTACATTATTATATTGACTATTATTTAATTATTGCGGTGTTTACCAGTTCAAATAATTTAATCATGAGTGATATTTTCCCGTAAACTGCCTATTTAATTGGCCCTTCCTTAATAAAAGGTAAGTACATAAGGTTGTTTACTAGAATAGGCCTTCGAGGCATTGAGTTATCCAATAATAATAATAATAATAATAATAATAATAATAATAATAATAATAATAATAATAATAATAATAATAATAATAATTATTATTATTATTATTATTATTATTATTATTATTATTATTATTATTATTATTACTATTATTATTATTTTAAAGCATGGTATCTAAAATGTTTCCAAAGTCTCACCATCGATACCTCTCTATTAGCGAATATTTTAAAATAAAATACGCTGAATTTTTTAAATAAAAATTCGCTAACAAGAACAAAACAGAAATCTCATTACCCCAAAAAAGAGAGGTAACAGTACACGATGCTCCCAGGCGGTCACCCGTCCAGTCACTAACCTTGCTCGAGGTTGCTTAACTTCGGTGATTGTACGAGAATTGGTTTTGTCAACGTGACATCGCGGTTCGCTTGATAAGTTTGTTTATCCAACGTTTATCTATTCATTATTAATTTTTAAGTGTCAATTTTAAATAAAAAATTAAATTATTTTCAAATTTTGCAACATTTACACAATTTTTAACATTACTTTTATTTTTTCTTATATATTTCAACAACACACCACGAGGGCTAACAGTCTAAATACTATCGTACCGTGAGTGTCGACAAGGAGGAAAAAGGTAACTTGTTAATTCTGGACTTGAAGGTTTGGAGGTTCGGAGGAGAATAAAAAACTTGTGCCGGCAAGGAGTTCCACAACGTGGAAGTCCTATGGACAAAAGAGTGGACATAACAAGATCTTCTATGTCTGGTGAACTGGACAGTAAAAGGGTGCATTCGTTCTGTTCCCCTGGTAGATCTGTTGGGGGCAGCAGGTGGAGGAACTATGGAAGAAAGCTCCTCTAAGCAGCGCCCGTGCAGATATATATATATATAAGAGAGAGAGAGAGAGAGAGAGATGGAGAGAGAGAGGTCACCAACGGCACGTCGGTGGGCAAGGTTTCAGCATGATGCGGCTCCAGTGCATTTCATTCGACCCATTTCTCAATTTCTAAATGAAAAGTATCCAAATAAATGGATTGGCCGAAGAGGTACGACTCTGCGGCCGGCGAAATCGCCTGATATTAGTAAATTAGACTTTTTTCTTTGGGGTTTTGTGAAAAATACTGTTTATAATACACCTGTAACAACATGAGAAGACACGTACCAACGCATAAGAAATTCCTTTTTGCTAGTGACTGCAGAAATGTTGTCAAATGTAGGATCTAATTTCATAAAGAGATTTAATCTTTGTGTACAAGATAATGAAAATACATTTGAGCCTTTCATTAATTAATTTTTTGTTGAATATTACATTATTATATTGACTATTATTTAATTATTGCAGTGTTTACCAGTTCAAATAATTTAATCATGGATGATATTTTCCCGTAAACTGCCTATTTAATTGTGTAATATATTTAATAGAATACCTAAAGACAATCTAATATAGTTTTGTAAAACATTTATTACTTCGAGAATATGAATATTACATATTGAATAAGTTGAAAATGCTTGAAGCACTAATCTTCTTCAATTGACCCTTACTTAATAAAAGGTAAGTACCGGGTGGCCAATTAAGCGAGGTAAGTGGCTGTATCTCAGAAACCGTTCACCATAGAGCTTTGGGAAAAAATATCTTTAGTAAATGTGGTCAATGGAAATCGTTGGAAATTATTTTCAAGTTCGTCGGTTACCCGCTAGAAGGACGTAACACCAAGAGGTAATCGAAAAAATAGGATATCTCAGTAATATGTCCAGATAAACTGTGTTGAAAATACCTGCAAATAAATGTCGTGTGTATCAGGAACAATTTTTTTTTTGACTATTTTTCTCCAACTCTTCAGATAAAGTGGTTGGGGTAAGGCCAATATTGATAAGGAAAAAATGCTATATCTCGGGATCGCCCCATTGAAAAATATTGAAATTTTGTTTCATTTAAAAGAGTATTTCTTGCTCTATCAAACGCATTGAAAGATTTGCCTTTGCTATTGTTACTTTAATCACTAGATGGCGCTTTTGAAAAATTTAACCCATTTTATGTTTTTTCACAAGAAACCTGAATATAATGGTATAAATATTACAACACAGATAGAAAGAGGACTAGAAGCCAAAGCAACTGATGAAAATCCCAAGTCTCTATCTTTTGCTTGGCCGGAGATATTGATGAAAAACTGATACTGCAATCTAAAAAAAAATATTTAATTCCCTCTGTATGTAATTCTAAAAGATAAGTACTCTGGTGTCTTCTTAAATGCTCAAAGTATCTATCGTCACGTTCTACACAATGCTAGAACCTATTTCGGGTAGAAAAAACGGCAGCTTCCACTTCCGCTGTTGACAGACAACGAATTGCATTTCGGATTGTATTCTTCATATCTTCCTTGCTTGTAGGCTTCATTGGAAGACAAGGTCCTTTATTCGTCCCCTCAACTAATAGTCTAAGCATGTTAAGTCAGGTGACCTGGCTGGCCAGGGAAATATGATCCTCTCCCTATCCATCGGCCTGGATACGTCTCATCGAGATGTTCTCGCACATTAATTAAAAAATGTGCTGGACAACCATCGAGCTGCAGAAATACATTTTGGTTCTGGTTTCAAGAGCACATCTCCCAATAAAACTGGCAATTCATTTCTTAGAGACTCCAAAAATAGGTTACCAGTAAGAGACTGGTAAATGAAATAGGGTCCAATAATTGTACCGCGTATTACACCACACCTTACATTACGACTCCAACGTCGCATACAGTGGGGGTTCTCGATGGACCAATAATGCATATTATTCAAATTCACATTACCGTCGCTATGAAAAGCAGCCTCGTTCGTCCAAAGAACTTGCGTTAAGAAATTAGGATTATCATTGATCATGTCTAAAAGCCAATGGCAATGATCCAGCCTCCGATGATAATCCTGATCATTCAGCGCTTGATTAAAAACAATATGATAAGGGTGTAGTCTAAAAATCAAAATACTTATCATTATATAATCAAACGTACATTGTAATCAAAATATGTTTATCTGCTGACATAATAGACGCATTATGTTATCGGACTTAAGTAACATAAAGCTATTCATTACACCAAAGGGGTGTTCACTCAAGCTAGACAGTTACGTCATCAATAATCCATAAAGCTTAACTGTTAATACGTTGAAAGTTGAACAGTTGTGGTAATTTCAATGTTGTCATTAAACTTTGAGTAAAACAAATATATATATATATATATATATATATATATATATATATATATATATATATATATATATATATATATATAACGAAAATAAACGCTAAATTCGAGAAAACGTAATTGTTATTGGTATTAGAGGATTTTGGTAGTTGATGATGTAACTTTCTAGTTCGGGTGAACAGCCCATAGGGCGATAATGAGATTGACTATACCACTACTCCTACTATAACGAGAAACAAAATACGAAATGTCAGTTTCATCATATTGCAAATAAAATTTAAATCTTTTAAGGGTCTTAAGGTTTAATGAATGCCAGCAGATGAAGTTTTGTATCTTACTCGGATCATAGACGCTCATTATGGTAACACGTCGTGTTATATCATAATTTTTACAACTGTCGTCTGATCATTTTCACAACCGTCATTATAATCCCTGTGTGATAAATAACAATTACTATTTTGAATTTCAAGATATAATAATCTTACCTATACTCTTTCAAAATAGTTTGGATGGTGGTCCGTGATATTCCCAAGCCAAGATACAATGTTCTTGTATTAACATGAGGATTAAATTCTATATATGCCAAAACATTGATAATATGTTCTTCAGTTCTGGCAAAACAGCGTCTTCGCAGCACCGTTCGGCTAAAGCTTCCAGTTTCACGTAAGTTTTGCACCAAGCGATGAAAAAGTCTGGTGTGGTAATGGTGGCGATTCGGATACCGCATTGCATATACTCTTTCAGTAATTTTTAATTAGAGACTTTATTTAATTCGACCCAATAAAATAAAGAGTAGAATCTAACCTTAAAACTATATGTAATAGGTGTATAGTATGCACCATAGATCGATAGAGAATTAAATTCTCTATAAGATTCAGGAAAAATATACAGGGTGTTTCATTTGAAAAAAATAAATAGTTTTTAGCGTCTGAAATATGACAAAGGGAAGAGCCTAGATAAACACCCTGTATATTGCAAATCGATGTGTTTTACATTTTATCCCTAGTTAAGGCATATTAAGCTTAAGCATACAACAAGAAACATCTTGATGTCTTTGTTTGCAGAGGAAGCATTAGATTTTTTGAAAACCTGTGCAATTGTCAAAATTTGTTGAAAAAATTGAATAACTCAAAACTATTGATTTATTACATATAGTACTTTGTATAAAGTAAAATTGAAATTTAACATAGGATCGAAACACCTAATAATATATAGGCTGCTCCAATTAAAATATCAAAGTTGCATGCTGCCGGTGACCCATGAAACATGCTGTATAGTTTGAAATAATTTTATGTTATACATCTTTAAAAACAAAGCAACGTTTGTTTTTAATTTTTTTGATAACTTGAATAGCTTAGGAGATATCGGGGAAACCCAGAATAATGAGCTACCCTATACATATATATATATATATATATATATATATATATATATATATATATATATATATATATATATATATATATATATATAAATTACTTAAAATTTACAACATATGTTTATTTGCACTATTTGTAGCCACATGTAAAGTCTCATTCCAGTTACTCTGATACTTACAAAAATATAGCGTTTTCAAAAAGTTTTCCCCGATTTTCCACCGAAAAAACTTGAGCATAAAGGCTGATTGACGAACTCGATCTCGGTTTTTGCCCAAACAGCATTTTTGCCAAGTTTGATTGAAATCAGTTTAGTATTTTTTAAGTTATCGCTCGGATACATATATATATATATATATATATATATATATATATATATATATATATATATATATATATATATATAAACATATAAAAATTTTAACGGACTTTGGTTTCGGGTTCTAGGGACCCAAATTCGCGCTCATCTGCAGAAATTTTTTCAAAAGCTTTTCATCGTGACCTCTCTATTAGCGAATTTTTCTTAATGAAAATTTGCTAAAAGTGAAAAGGTAAGCCTGGGAATCGAACCAGGTACACCCCGATTCAGAGATACACGTCCTTACCACTGAACCACCGAGGCTCTCATTAGAATTATATAGGCTTGTAAATAATCAAGCCAGTTTCGTTATTTAACTGATTAAGTTCTTTTTTCACCGCTACTGTCAAAGCAATGCATATAGAATATTTTAATTTGCGTTGCGCTTTTGAGGTAAAAGCAAAATAAGACCCCTATTTTAAACTTATATTTTAAATTGTCTTGGCTTCATAAAGAAGCAAGAAAAGATTTAAGCTTAAACGTCTCTTGCAACTAAGTGAATCTCTAACTATTTGGAAACTTTCAGCCAAGTAATATTACTTTCATAACTTATGTAACATCAGGAAAATGAGCTTCGTTGGAAGCATGTTTCCTGAATTCTGATTATAATTTTACAGGTTATATGACATTCCTTTAATAAACGTTTTGCTCTAGTGTTTGTCTTCAGATTTTGTGATTTATTATAGCGACGATAATTACTTTCAAGTTGAAGCAAGTCTTGGATATTAGTTAGAAAATCTATTTGTTTTAGCTTTGGAAACTACATGTAAATGTTCTTCCCTGGTAGTAAACTATTTTATGATAACTGTCAGGGTTCATCGAGTGAGCTACATGAACTTGAAGTATTAGCGAATTTTCATTGAGAAAAATCGCTAATAGAGAGGGTCACGATGAAAAGATTTTGAAACAATTTCTTCAGATGAGCGCGACTTTGGGCCCCTAGAGCCCAAAACCAAGGTGCGTTAATTTTTTAAAATGTTTATATATATATATATATATATATATATATATATATATATATATATATATATATATATATATATATATATATATATACATATTCAGAAAGATTTCCGCGGTCTTTAAGGTGAGACATACTTGGTTCTCGGGTTAAACCGCGTCCAGAATTAATGGAAACTCGCCGTTTCGGCTCCTGTTTTGGAGCCATTTTCAAAAGGTAAAGGAAATATGTAAGGACACTCTAAGGCCTAAATGTGCCTCCTCCTTAGAGTGGTGGACAAAGGTGGGTAAAGGAAATATGTAAGGACAATCTAAGGCCTCAATCTGCCCACTCCTTAGAGCGGTGAACAAAAGTGGGTTGGGTTGTTGTAGCTCGATTACTGGTCCTCAATCCACCTACTCCCCAAATCTCGCTGGAGATCGTCTGTGAGGTCTCAGTGTGTTCACCCTAGATCTCTCTGAGGCCTAGGGTTTTATATATATATATATATATATATATATATATATATATATATATATATATATATATATATATATATATATATATATATATATATATGTATCCGAGCGATAACTCAAAAAATACTAAACGAATTTCAATCAAACTTGGCAAAAATCTTATTTGGGCTCTAGTTTTTCCGGTGGAAAATCGGGGAAAACTCTTTGAAAACGCGATATTTTGTAAGTATCAGAGTAACTGGAGTGAGACTTTACATGTGGCTAGAAATGGTACAAATAAACCTATGTTGTGAATTTTTAGTCATTTGGTACACAGTATTTAGAGATTTTTCCAAATTAAACTTAAAATCCGAAAGACATGCTTTGAGACGACTTAGTGGTTAAGGTGCAATGCCTGACAGATAGAGTAGTTAACTGCCCCGCGGAGATTGATTCATACAACATGTATACACCATACATCAACGGTAACCAAACTAAATATATACCAGGCATAAACATACTACCCGAACCCTGAACAAACAATCCTGAAATCTCGTCCCCAGTTATGAAAAATAACAGACGCCATGAAATTAAAAATTTGGCCAGTGATTGTCTTTATTTTAGGTTAATGAGAGAACAGGTTGTTTCTCGATTAATAATTTTAGTTTATATGAACCGAAAACATTAAAGTGTTTGATTATTAGTTGTCCAAGACCCTAACACACGCACTCACACACACACATGCACACACACACACTGCGTACAAACGAGTAACGCTTGAGCATTAATGTAGACAATATTTTGGTTCTAATCAAATTTTGGCTAAACATTTTTTTAATCAGGTCTTAGACCAGCGACTGAAATCTTAAACTTTCAGTATACCTAGGACGAGATATAGTAGGTCAGGCGCGCCGTTCGGGATGTTTCGTTCGGTAGATTAGCTGCTAACTTTTGGTCGCTGGCGTAATACCGGTGACATTCTTTACATTAAGGATTGCTGCTTGCCAATGTTGTTCCAAGTATTATAATAAACGCGCTATAATTAACGTATTGTATTATATCATTTTTGATTCCTGTAAAGTAGAAAATAAGGTTATAATTTTATCAAACTTCAAACAGGATAAAACTTCATTATATATATATATATATATATATATATATATATATATATATATATATATATATATATATATATATATAGTTAGAAATTTGAATAAAGATATTTCGATGAATAGAGCAGATCCGATTCTATGTAGCCCACTGTTATCTTTAAAATAAGTGTGTCCTTCTTATCAGGAATATAATACACAGGATTACAAAAGCAGGTATGTAATTTTAATTACAGGGACTTAAGACTCAACAGTGGGGTTCTCCCTTCGTAGTGGACGCTCTTCGCATCTACTTGGCAACTAACATATAAATAGTATTTATGGTTTTATTTGCTTAGTTTTTTCAGCCAGCTGATGACGCCAACTGTGTAAGCGAAATGATAGTCAAGTCTAAAAATTGTATCGTGATGAATTGATTTCTTCAAATTGTACTTATCTGTGCTCATCACAGGTCCCAATCTTCACATGTTATCTGTTTTAGCGAATTTTTATTAAGAAAAATTCGCTAATATAGAGGTCACGAAGACAAGCTTTTAAAAATTTTCTTCAGATGACTGCGAATTTGGGTCCCTAGAACCCAAAACCAAGGCCCATTAAAATTTTGCATCCGAGCGATAACTCAAAAAATACTAAACTGATTTCAATCAATTTTGGCAAAAATCTTGCTTGGGCAAAAACAGAGATCGAGTTCGTTAATCAGCCTTTATGCTCAAGTTTTCCCGGTGGAAAATTTTTGAAGCCTTTTTAAATACGCTATATTTTTGTAAGTATCAGAGTAACTAGAATGAGACTTTAAGTGTGGCTAGAAATAGTGCAAGTAAACCTATGTTGTGAATTTCAAGTAATTTGGTACACAATATTTTGAGTTTTTTCCAAATTGAAAATAAAATTCCAAATACATGCGTTGAAACGACTTAGTGGTTAACGTCCAATGCCTGACAGCCGGAGTAGTTAACTGCCACGCGTAGATTCATTTATACAACAGGTATAAACCATAGGTCATCGGTAACCAAACTAAATATATACTAGGCATAAAACATACTATCTGAACCAACAATCCTGAAATATCGGCCGCAATTATAGAAAATAGCAGAACATTAAAAATTTGCCAAGTGATTGTTATTTAACTGAGGGATTCAATCAATTATCAAAAAACACTATATTTGTAGCTTTATGAACGGCTCCAAATACAGTTGTAGCGCAGCATAGATATAGTATGCTGTCGCATAATATAGCAGAAATGTAAGCAAAATCAAGCTAAGCCTCTATAAAAATGATTCTAAAATTGTTTCTTATATCTTTAAAGTTAAATGTAAGATGTCATGTAAGACCGAAACTGTCGTGAGATGTGTTTCAATGGTAATTCTACTAATTCTGTAATTAATCTTTGCGTATACTTTGAATATAATATCCTGGACATGAAGCCGATCTAAAGTATCACGCAAATCAAACATTAGTTGACGTGTGCCTAGATGGCGCAGGGGGCATCCCACTTGCCTCCTAAGCAGAAGGTTACGCGATCGAATCCAGCTTGATGAATGTATGTTTTTTATGTTTTATTTTGACACTTGGGGAAACAATAGTGCACAGATTTCATACGTTTTGAACAATATCTCATTTTTGTTTAAAACGCCTAAATAAGTTTGTCACATTTGAATCTGAAATTATAATTATGTTATTGTTGATATTGAAAAACCAGTTTGATTAGGTTGACTAAACCGAAATCATACTGACTATTAATAAGGAAAAAACTCTGGACGCAGCAAGTGCGTTATGGTAGTGAATTTTCATAAAACTATTTTTTAATAGCAATAATGTGTTTTTTTAAGAAAGCAGGCATCAAATTTGGTTACCAGTATAATCTATATAGTAAAAACAATGTGCCATGTTTCATCAAAATAACTTTATTGTTTGAAAATGTACAAAAATTTCCGAAAGTTAACTTAAAGTGTTCCCGAAAAGACTCGTTTCTTGGTCAACCTTATAGGTTAATAGCAAATTGAGCTATTCAAATATTAAGCATTTGATCAAAATTCGCTACCATAACGCACTTACTGCGTCCAGAATTTTTTTTCTTACAAACATGCATTATATTTCGATGGAAAATGCAATAACTTAAGGCGTGTTTGATTTAAAAAAAAAAGAAAATTTGTATCACCAACGACTTATGGGCCACCCTGTGATTGTAGAAATAATTTTTTAAGATGTAGCTCAAGGCACCCTATAATTAATATATACAATTTTTTTTCATATCTTGTATAATAACAGATATATTGAGCTTTATTGATTTTTTTACGAAAATACTACAAAAATTATATACTATTAAACGATAAACTCTATAGCTAAGACTACTGCCAAGCGTGAGAGAAAGGGTCTATTTGAAATGAATTTTCTGGAAACATTTTATTAAAATGAAGGACAATGACGGTTGAAACTAAGACTTCAGGGTTTGTAAAACATTCTTCTTGAGACACTTTATTTCGATAGCCCGTATTAGATTCAAGTTCTTTTCCTAAATGTTGCCAATTTTGACGTTTCATTCGCAACTTTGACGTTTCTGGAAAACCCCAATTTTTTTTTTTAAATGCCTATAACTTTTTTGTCTTTAGACCTACAGAGCTAAATTTTGGCATGTAGATTACCTATAAGGATGTAAACCCGCGTACCAAATTGGTTGGTTGCCCTTACTTTGTTAATTCCGGAGATATAAATTTTTTTCGAAAGAAAACACAAAATTTTCCGGGAAAACCTGAACCGATTTTCCTGGCTAGCGAACTTATCCAAGCCATTTGCAAAAGGAAGGTACTCACCAAATTTAATCAAAATCGGCTCATTATTTTTTGAGTTATCGGTGTGATACATATATATATATATATATATATATATATATATATATATATATATATATATATATATATATATATATATATATATATATATATATATATATATATATATATATATATATATATATATATATATATAAACATATAAAAATTTTAACTGACCCCGGATATGTGTTCTGGGGGGCCTAATTAGCGCTCATTTGAAGAAATTTTTTCAAAATTCAAAAGTCGGGATCTCTTTATTAGCGAATTTTTTTTAAAGAAAATTCACTAAAATAACTGCTACCTTTATAACTTGCCAGATATTTTACTTTTCTAAATATGAATTAAGTTTATTTCTAGAATTCTTCTGTATATATATATATATATATATATATATATATATATATATATATATATATATATATATATATATATATATATATATATATATATAGCAAAATTTAGTTCTTTGGCTTTATGGAAAATCGAGTTTTGGGCTTTTTTTCTCAAAAGGAGTAAGAACGCAAGATTTTTTTGATACTAGAGAGATATCGATGGTAACACTTCCGAAAGAGTTCTTTAAATGTGCGCGTACTAGGACCACTAATATCGGTCTTCAAGGTCTATGTAAGTTTAAAGTATTAGCTTTACTAATATGCCGTATATATAAAGTGTACAATTCTTATGAAAATTCGCTACTATAACGCACTTGCTGCGTCCCGAATTTTTTTGCACTAACCACATCGCATTGTGGAAATCTAATAAAAGGCTTGATTAAGTTGTTTTAAACATAGTTATTATTATTAGGAGACGCGTAGAAAAATAAATCTCATGCATTACAGAAAAATTTGCTTACATCAGAAAGGTAAAATTATTTATTTTGTATTACAAAACACAAAGAAGGTTGCCATTATCATATATTGAAACTTGTCCCTAACACAAGGCTAGGCCTCAAGCCATAAGTCCTAGAGTTTCAAAAGCATAAAGTGTCAGAAAAGCTCTAAAGCGTTATGTAACAGGTACCCAGAGGGTAGTAATTCAGGTCTCAAACATAAGAGAAGGGCTCAAGAACAAAAGCCTACTGACTTAGGTTTAATAATACAGATATTTTATATTTATGTTTGTTTGCTTTTACACTAAGTATTGTAAGCTGAGTGTAATGAAAGTTCCCTGAGTTCCAAAATACGTAAAAAATAATAACATCTACTCGAAAAATTTGTATAATATATAAAAGGGACTTATTAAACATACGACAAAAAAAAATGAAGAAGTGGGTATGCGTTATTTCGTTGACTCAGCATAGTGTGTGGAACGTTGCCCTATTGTATGAAGTTACCCGTTCGTATCCTACCGCAACGAGTTTTTCGCCTTTTAGCGAATTTTTATCAAGAAAAAATCGCTATTAGAGAAGCAACGGCTTTAGAGCTTTCAAAATTTCTTTTTAAACGTGTGCTAATTAGAGCTGCTAAAATTTGTTAGCTAATACGAAAGGTAAAGATAAAGCCACTGAAATGTCGGGTATTTATGAGATAAGTTGTAAAGATTGTAATCCTAAGTACGTTGAGCAGACTAAAAGAACCAGTCAGACTAGATTCAGGAAACATCTAGCATAGCTTATACACGGTGGTGTAGACAAGGTATACGTAGCACAAGATATTTGGGTTAAATAACACCACATAGATAAGGGAAATCTGAAACTTATCAAAAATGTTAGACAACCAGCGTAGCTAGATACGTACGAGAGTATTTATATTTCTAAGGTAATAAAAAGCAAAAGTTCCTTAAACCGAGGGCTCCCATTGATTTATAGTCTTTTGTTTGCGCTCTGTCTTTGATACAGACAAATATTCCAAAACTTGGGAGGTAAAGTTCAAATATATATTATTATTATTAAAAAAAACCTCGTCCGGAAATTAAAATAAATAATAATACACAGAAAATTTGCCTGCGATTTTGTCCCCCTTTCTGTATTGTTCTTTACCTAAGACTCAGTATAAATGGTGATTTTGTAGTAAGTGGTTTATCATTTTTCACCCCCGGTGACGCTAACTTGGTTATTGAAACGATTGTCACCTCTTTAGAAAGATGGATTGAGGTGGTTTGGGTTTTCCAAGTTTACTTATCAGTGCTCATCACAGGTTCGAATTTTCTCTTAGCGAATTTGGTATCATTACTCCGCGCATCATGAGGTGGTTTTTGTATCGGCGTTCCATGACCAAGCTCGCGAACGGGCTTTCCTATTTATCCAATACCCCTTGTGATATAAGGGGAAAATAAGGAAAATTTTATTGAAAGAGGCGAGCAACTTCGATCTGCGATTATGTTTTATCGCCGTAACCAATCATCTGCCGAATTGTTATTTTATGCACTTCTGTTAAATTAGCCATCTTTCTGGATCGCAGTTAACAACTGACAACTTCAGTCATGCGATTAAAATGACATAGAAATTTGCTAAGGCATTTTGAACAAGACTGACATTGGCAACTATGAAGAATGTTGGTAACTTCTTATGTCTCCTTTTTTATTGATACCGTCCAAAAAGGACACTGAAATGGTTTAGTCTACTTTCTTATTATCAAAAGCACCATCGATTAGTTATGAATTATTTTAGTGTGTTATAGCAAAATTCGTCAGCCGATGACGTCCTTTTTCTTTCCTGTTAACTTTTGCAAAAAAATTGAAAACCATATAATTTTTGGATAGAAAGATTTCAGATAAAATAACACAAGGCTCTACTTCCCATTCAAAAAGTTTTGGGTTGCAACTGTAACTCGAAGGGGCTTGAATTTACGACTGAAGTTTTCATGTTTCTTTTATATCAACAGCACAGCACGAGGACTGGCAGCGTAAATACTATCGTACCGTGGGTGCCGACAAGGGGGAAAGAGACAACTTGTTAGTTCGAGACTTGAAGGTTTGGAGGTTCGGAGAAGTAAAAACATGCACCAGCAAGGAATTCCACAATTTGGAAGTCCTCGGGACAAAACAGTGGGCATAACAAGATGTTGTATGTCTGCTGACCTGGAAAGTAAAAGGGTGCGCTCGCTCTGTTACCCTGGTAGATCTGCTGGGGGCAGCAGGTGGAGAAACTATGGAAGAAAGCTCCTCTGAGCAGTACCCGTGCAGATATTTATAAAAAAGAGAGAGGTCACCAACAGCACGTCGGTAAGCAAGAGATGGCAGCCTTTTAATGAGGGTAGGGTCACCGATGAGAGCTATAGCTCCCGTTTGAATGGAGTCCAGGATAGCGAGTGTTGAAGCGGCAGATGCACCCCAAATGTGGGATCAGCATTCGACGTTTGGTCTTATTTGTGAAATTATAGAGATTAACTGGTGAAAAGTATTTGCGGGACCGGAAGATGAAACCTAATTTCGTAGCAGCCGCTTCTGCAATTGATGGGACAGGTTGGTGCCAATTGAGATTTGGATCCACGGAAATGGCAACAATTGAAAAGGACTCATTACTTTGAATAACTTGGTTATCTTATGAGATAGACAGCAAGACTGAGATTTGGTGTAGTTTAATTGTACAAGATTTTTACTTCCCCAGTCTAATATTTTTTGGAGATCCACAGAGACAGAACCCTCCATGAGTCTGCGACCCCCATCTAATTGGGCTAAAGAGACGGGCTTAGAATATTGTATACTTGAGTGGAGGGTGCTGTCGTCTGCGTAACTGTGAACTGGGTTGGATGTGCTAGAGAGAAGGTCATTGATATGGAGAAGAAACAAAGTAGGGGCTAAAGCTGGACCCTGTGGGACTCCTGCAGTTTAAAGGAATGGCCATCCACGACAAGAGAAATGATCCGGTCGAAGAGGAAATTTGCTGTCCAGGTACAGAGTTTTGGTGGAAGGCTATAGGCCAGAAGTTTATTAAGCAGCGCTGCGTGCCAGACCTGGTCGAATGCTTTGGATATGTCTAGAGCAATAATCTGGGATTCACCGTGTAGTCCCATAGACTGATTCCAAGAATGGGTGACAAAGGAAAGAAGGTCGGCAGTTGATCTTTGCTGATGGAATCCATACTGCCTGCCGTGAATTAGACTGTGTTTTTCAAGAAATTTTTGTAGTTCGGTGTTTATATACTTTTCCATCACTTTAGAGACGACTTAAAGGAGAGAAATAGGCCTGTAGTTGCTAGGAAGCGCTATGGATTCCTTCTTGGGGGCGATTTGTACTCGAGCAGTTTCCCAGTTAATAGAGAATATGCTTCTATTGTAATATGTCTGAAACAGACTAGTCAGGACAGGAGCAAGTTCTGGGGTGCATTTTGTGAGAACAATTGCTGGAATCCCGTCAAGGCCAGAGGCTTTCCTAGTATCAAAAGAAGAGGGCATCTTTCGTACCTTTTAAGTTTTGAAAATGATATCCGTCATTTTATGCGCGACATTGCGCACTGTTGGTGGTTGAACATTTGGAGGTGGGTTGAGAGTAGAACTGCAGGCGAACAACGAGGCAAAAAGCTCAGCCTTGCCCAGGGCGGTAGAAACAGTTTCATCCCCTGGCACAAGAGGTGGGAACGTGCTCTTGCAGAAGTTATTCCCAATAGATTTAGCAAGAGTCCAGAAGGGCTTGGTGCCGTTGGAGTTTGAGATGACTTTGTTTTTGATGTGGTCTTTAAACGAGTTTTTTGCCTCAGAAAGAATGCGGACATAGCGGTTTCTTGCGTCGTTAAATGCCTGTCGGTTTTCATGACTGGAATTGTGTAGAAGCGTTTTGTGAGCTTTGACCTTTTCAAGTCTGTCCTTGTCACAGGATTTAGAGAACCAGGGCTTTTGAGTGGCTGAAGAGGTTTTCTGTGCACGTGGAATAAATAATTCCATGCCAGCTTAGATAATTTCCGTGGCGTTTTATGAAATACCACAGGAGTCATGATGAGAGAAGCAGACAGACGCCCATAGAAATGGCTGTTATGGCACTGATTTGCTTTTCGGTGAGGAAGAGGAGTTGAGGCCTATTAGCCTAAAGGAAATGGTGGATGGTCTTCAGGTTAGAATTTAGGCCACATATATTCGAAAGGGTATGTTAAATCTTGATATTGGCGCCCCCTGCACATCCCTCTCTCGGAGATTCGAATGGAGGAGTATTTTATCTCCGGAATCTTTTGTCCAAGGAGAAGCCGCCATTATTTTTGTTTGTAAGGGAAACAGACTCATACACCAGAACCGTCCGTTGGGACTTGACCGGGTACTTGATGTAAAGAGTGGTACCTCGTCGGACGTAAAAAAAAATCCTTTACTCTCACGTAAAGGAAAGGTCCACTACCACCTGCATCTGTCATTTGTTAATTTAAAATTACAGTGTTTCTGTTTTTTTTTACTTATACGCACAATAACTGAGTAACTGAATTCATCCCATTTGAATGTTTCACACTGTATGTGAAATGATATGGTAGTTGTTAGTACTTTCTAATCAATAAAAGGCCACAAGATTTGATTTTTCATATTACTAATTTAATTAATTAGAGAAGTTGACAAGTTTTTGACTAATTGTTTATTAAAATCAGCTGCCTAAATTTAAAATGTGTTTGTCTGTGCAGTAAAAGGGATCTCCTTGGAAGATTATCCATCATAGACTAAATTTTATATAAATAAGTTTAAACAGGTACAATGCAATGCTTAAAAGATAATGTAAGTTGCGTAGCGTACCACAAAACCTATGAAACTTCGCCACCATGACACACTTGCTGTTTCAAGAGTTTTACGGTAGGATACCAATCCACAACGCTTTAGAAAGTTACACACCAAGTCATATACGATTTAACGCCTTGCCAGAAATTATTGGCAGTCACACAATAGGCTCAGTTTCAGAACAAAATAAAAAGAAAATACACCAAAGAAAAGAAATTGTATTTAAATATTGACCAAGGTTTTTTCGCGATCTCTTTATTTTTTTGGCAGAGAGCAGTTTCACCTCACTATCCCAGAAATTTTGCCGAACCCCCGCCATTTTCTAAGGAGGGTAAGGATCTCTAACGTCCCCAGCATCTCACGGACGCATGACCGATGGATTTACGCCCTCTCCGAAGGGCGGAAGGCTGCATATTTAACTTGCTTAAATACAACGCCACAACCTCGGTTGATGTTATTATTACAGTACAGTACTGAAAAAGTGAAAGGGAAACGCTGGGGATCGAACCCGGTACCCCATCGGTTTAGAGTCACACGTCTCCTTGCCACTGGACCACCCACGGTGTGGTGTCTCTATTTGCATATTTATAAAGGAGTATCAGTCGGTTAACAAGTTTCGTGTGCAATGAAACAGGAAACGAAGCTGGAAAATTGTGACATATATTATATTGGTTTTGTGCGAATCCGCACTAAAATAATATAAACGCTACTAATTTGACGTTCGTTATGTATTCGGTAAAACACATTTGACACGCCACAATAGGCAACCAAACCACCAGCAATCATATGTCACTAATTTTGAATTGTAATAACAATTCACACAAAATAAATTTTTCCACAAACAACTGTCAGTGCGATAATTTCTCTATTGAAGTAAATTATGTATGGATCCTAAATTAATCGTTATTTACATTTTTATTAATTCAGATGCTATGTCAAAAATTGCGTTTCAACATGCGTTGCAAACTAATTGCTTTTTTCTGCATAAAATAATTTTAAATAATCTTACCGCTTTCTAACTCTATCAAACTGTGACAGAGGTCAAATAAAAAACTGCACTTCGAGAGGTAACGATGGTGAGACCTTCGAAGAATTTTTTCAAATTACCGCTATTTAGGTCCTCTAGAACCCATATTCAAGGTCTCTTTGAAATTTTATATATTAATATATATATATATATATATATATATATATATATATATATATATATATATATATATATAGGGTGGCGCATTGAAAACGAAACAGACCGATTTGCGTGCAGATAAATCTTTTTTTAAGAAACGCTCAAACACGTCAATTTTAATATTGAGGGGGGCATGTTTTGACATAAAACTCAACTTTGGAACATCAACCTCTTAAGGCTGGTGATAACAACCCTCATATTTTAAATAGGGAACATGGGTCGAGTGTTACATCATTTGAAATCTCTTTCTTTTCTAAATTCAGCACACTATTTTTTTTGGAAGTTTTATCAACTCGTTTTAAAATCATTCACAGTTGAAGATGCAAAAACGCATTTCACTCATTCCGATAAGAAATGTGTTGATAGTCAAGGTTTTGTTGGTTTGTAAACAAAAAATTGACTATCAGAATATTTCTTTTTGGAATGAGAGAAATGCGATTTATTATTTCAGTTTATCGGTCGGTTTGATACTTGATAGTACTACCGAAAATTAATTCCCCAATGGTGCATTCTGTAGAAAAAAGAGTTGAAATAATTACTCTTATTTTCAAAAACGATGACTGTGCCAACCGTACTGCAAATTTTTTTAATGAACGACATCTGAACAGACATGTTAACAGAAAATACATTTTGGGGTTAGTTGCAAAGTTTCGACAAAGTGGTTCAGTAGCCAACAAAAAACGGGATCCTGAACGTGAATTTCCGGTTTGAAATGAGACTACTGAGATTGAAGTTTTAGGACAAATTGATGCAGTTCCAACTTTGAGCACGAGAAAATTGGCCACTGTTTCAAACATCAAAAGAAGAACTATTCAGCGAATATTGAAGCATCATAAATTTCACCCGTATAAAATTCATCTTGTACAACAACGGAATGAAGATGATTTTGATCGGCGGCTAGAGTTTTGTGAAGTTATGACTACACGAATATTTGATAACGGGAACTATATGTTCAATATCTGTTTTTCAGACGAGTGAACGTCTTTATTAAACCCTACAGTCAATCGTCATAATTGTCGTTATTGTCCAGATAATAATCCAAGAAATTTTCACGAAGTCCACAGTCACACTCCACAGAAATTGAATTTCTGGACTGGCATTTTTGGAGACTGTTTAATCAATTTTTCTTGATGGAAATTTGAGTAGCGAAACGTATTTGGAGTTACTACAAGATATTCGTTTACCCTCTACTAATTGAAATTGTTGAAAATGGTGTTCGCTATCAAGAAAATCAATTAGTGTTTCAACAAGATGGAATGCCTCCGCATTTTTTACAACATGTTTTTGAACAGAGAGTTTCCAGAGCAATGGATTGGGCGTAGAGGTGCTATTGAGTGGCCTCCTAGATCACCGGATTTAACTCCTTTGAACTTCTTTCTATAGGGCCATTTAAAAAGTAGAATTTACGCAACGGAACCAGAGTCTCTGGAAGAATTACGACGACGCATTGTTGAAAAATGCCGTCTAACAACTCCACAAATGCTCCAGAATGCCAGAGCTCGTTTTGAACAACAATTTTACTTTTGTATGGAAGCTGGTGGTCAACAATTTGAACACCTACTTAACTGAATAAACATTTTTGAACGTTTGGTTTCGTTTTTTAGTTCTTTTTTACGAAAAATTGACTAACTAGTGCATTTCTTATCACAATGAATGAAACACGTTCTTGCAACTCCAACTGTGAATAATTTTTAAACGAGTTGATAAAACTTCCAAAAAAATTAGTGTGCTGAATTCAGAAAAGGAAGAGCTTTCAAATGATGCAACACTAGACCCATATTCCCTATTCAAAATATAAGGGTTGTTATCATCACCCTTTAGGGGTTGATGTGACAAAGTTGAGTTTTATGTCAAAACATGTCCCCCTCAATATTAAAATTGACGTGTTTCAGCGTTTCTTAAAAAAAATTATCTGGACACAAATCGGTCTGTTTCGTTTTCAATGCGCCACCCTGTATATATATATATATATATATATATATATATATATATATATATATATATATATATATATATATATATACGTGTGTGTATATATACAGGGTAATTCAAATTCGACTCCCACCATTGGGATATCGGAAACTATGGGAGATACGAGGATGGTTAACTAAGGAAAAGTTGCCCGTTTATATGACTTACAATATGAAGTTTAGAAATTTTTAAAAGTTCCAAGGAATTCCGGAGAAAACTGAAAAATGATTTTGATTATATTTTTTCTGGAGTTATTTGACAAAGTAGACCAAAATAAAGACAACGTTTTAATTAACACTTTTTTCCAGCTACACAATGGCTTTTTCAAATTTGTCACCCGAGGTTTCGTCTTTTGGCCACGATCAGCAACTTTTTTTTTTATGGGCACCATATTGGATGTTTACACAGAAAAATTAGTGCGTTTTATCTCAATTACACTGATATGTGTTTTGTTATAATTTGCTGTTCTCAAACTACAAAAATTAAAATTAAAACTTATTCCGTCTAGTTACCCGTGACTCCATTAGAAGATGTTTTATAAACATGGCAGTTAGTGGGTACTTGTCGAACGAGATGTTAGATATGAGGAAAATGGGATATGTTGAAATTTTATTAGAAGTTTGATAGGAACAACACGAAAATGGCGCAAATGAATTATATCCGGAAAGGCAATTAAATATATTGGATGAACACAGCTCAGTTTGGTGTGTTTGTAAAGCAAAGGATAAAATATTGGAGTAGAATGCAAGAAGGAACTAAACGTAACTTACTGGCAGAGGTAAGTTTATTTAACATTAAGAAAAAAGTGAAATTGTTTTGGCTTTTTTAAGATAAATCAAAACACTTCAAAATCTACATATCGAGTATCTGCAGATCTTGATGTGCCACAGGTTAGCGTTTGGAAGGAATTTAAAAAAAGTTGTTCGAAATCTTATAAAACAAACATTTCACAGAAACTACATACAGGAGATCCTGAAAGAAGGATGCAGTTTTGTAGTAATTGATTTACAAATAGGGTTTAACTAAGGACTTACTAAGACCCATTATTTCGACCAACAAGAGTACTTTTACAAACTGTGGCGTATTCGATAGAAATAATGAGCATATTTAAATTGAATATAACCCAAGACAATTTGGAGACGTTAGGCCACAAGTTCGTTTTCATTTAAATATATGAGCTGGAATTTACAACGACCACATACTCGGACCTCAATTTTTCGATGGGATTTTAAACGTAGAAACACACCTTTTGTTCTTTTCAACTGAATTTGAGGAATTTGGCGATGCTTTGCCACTTTCAGATGTGTTGGTTTAAGCACGACGGAGCCCCTCCACACATTATTAGAACAGTTTGTCAGTATTTAGATCAAAGATTTCCCCACAGGTGGATAGGAAATTCAGGAACTGTAAAGTGGCTAGCAAGGTCTCCCGACGATACGGTTCTGGATACCTTTTTGTTGGGTACTTTGAAGAACAGAGTCTATTGCGAGCAAGACTATAACACCGTGGAGAACACTTAGAGAAATGATAATTAAAGATTTATGTCAATTGGAAGAAGGGAATTGTTTGAGTCGTCAGCAACTTAGATCGACGTGCTCGTTTATTAAAGTATAGTATACAAAAAGAAGGTAATCATTTTTAGCACATGTTTTAGTATTCATTTTTCTGCTTTATTTTTCACGTTTGTTTGGATTGTTGTATTGTCACTCATACTTTAGTCACTAATATTGTAACTATGTAAATTCTAACTAGATGATACTACTGTTAGTTAAAATATTTGTGGTTTGAAAAAAAGCAACAAATTGTACATCAACGAAATGAGTATAAAGCGCATTAATTTTCTGTGTGTGTAAAAACTGTTTTCTACAGAAGCATCAAACTGAGTTACATGTTCGTCCAACATTTTAAATAATGTTCTATCCAGTTGTTGCCTTTCCGGGTATAATTCAAAATACATTTGCGCTATTTTCGTACTGTCCCTATCAACTGGTAACAAAGTTTAGACATCTGGTTTTTCTTTATTTGAGAAAGGCTTTTCTAATAAAGTATGCTTGGACTAATCTCGTTTGACAAGTGCCTACTGTCATGTTTATAAAACAACTTCTAATGGAGTCATGGGCAACTAGACGGAATCATTTTTAGTTAAAATCTTTGTGGTTTAAGAACAGCAAATTATAACAAAACATACATCAGTGAATAAAACGCACACAAGTTTCTGTGTAAAATCTAATATAAGAAAAATTTAATTGATGCTGGTGACCAAAAACAAAACGCCGGATGACAAATATGAAAACGACAGTGTGTAGCTGGAAAAAAATGGCAATGAAAATGTATTTTTTATTTTGGGCTCGCTTGTCAAATAACGCCAGTATATAAATAAAATGAAAATCTTGAATTTTCAGTTTTTTTTTGATATCTCCGGAACCACTCTAAATTCTACAAATTTCTAAACGGCGTATTATAAGCCACAAAAATGCGCAACTTTGTTTTTCCCCAATTTAACTATCCTCGTATCTCCTATAGTTTCCAATATCCCAAATGGTGAGGGTGGAACATGATTTACGATTTACCCTATATATATATATATATATATATATATATATATATATATATATATATATATATATATATATATATATATATATATATATATATATTTACAGGCTGTACCAATCTTACGAGAAAGTTCGATAACTCCTTCTTATTATACATATCAAAATTTTTCCTCAGCAAATCTGGGACAGGGAGCTAAGATATACAATTTAGAATGATTCGGAATTATACAGGATGATTCATAAATCAGGTACCAATGAACCACAAGTTTTTTTAAAATTGGAACCCCTGTATATTATTATATTTTCGGATAACTCACATCTGCCAGAATCCTCTAGTATAGGTTTTTACTGCATTATACAGGTAACTTTAAGAGATATGGATCGTTTTGTATTAAATTGATACGTCTTTCAACGCTCTGTATATGAATACACATTAAAGGAAAAAATTAATTATTGGCTGTTTGAGTTTTGGAATTTGATGTATCATCCTTTGCCGTTATTCGTTCACTGAGTTGTGGTTTGTCTACAGGGCTATTTAAAACTGGGACCTTTTATTTTCTTTCTTAATATAAATAGAACATCCTGTATTTTATATCATAAGAGCAATCCTATATTATTCTCCTTTACTTTTTGTTAGGGGCTTCTTCTACCAAACTCAGTAATTGATGAGATATTTGAAGATATTTATTGAAATTCAAATTGTCAGATAAATGTCTATAGCGTTGAGTTTAAAAATTAATAATTCTTTTTTTTTTCTTCCCAATTTAACCATCCTCGTATCTCTTACGGTTTACAGGATCCCAATGGTGATGCTCAAATTTGAACTACCCTGTATATATATATATATATATATATATATATATATATATATATATATATATATATATATATATATATGCGAGTGTACCCGAGCGATAACACAAAAAATATTCAACTGATTTGAACGAAAGTTCAAGGCCGCGGACACGTATGTAAATCAGCTCTAACGGACATTTTTCACCTAAAAATATGCAAAAATATTTGATATGCGCTACCAAACCTCGAATACTGCTCCCACATCTGGGGTGCAGCAGCCGCTTCTACACTCGCTATCATGGACTCCATTCAAAAGAGAGCTATACGTCTCATCGGTGACCCTACCCCCACCCAAAGGCTTCCATCCCTTGCCCACCGACGTGCCGTTGGTGACCTCTCTCTCTTTTATAGATATCTGCACGGGCACTGCTCAGAGAAGCTTTCCTCCATAATTCCCCCACCTGCTGCCCCCAGCAGATCTACCAGGGGAACAGAGCGAATGCACCCTTTTAATGTCGAGGTCACTAGACATAGAACATCTTGTTATGCCCGCTCTTTTGTCCCGAGGACTTCCAAGTTGTGGAATTCCTTGCCGGCACATGTTTTTCCTTCTCCTCCGAACCTCCAAACCTTCAAGTCCAGAATTAACAAGCTGCCTCTTTCCTCCTTGTCAACACCCACGGTACGATAGTATTTAGGCTGTAAGCCCTCGTGGTGTGTTGTTAACATAAAAAAAAATATTTTCAAAAGTATTATAGAAAGTGGAATGGTTATTTACATAGTAGCTAGAAATGGTATACGTAAACCTCTGTTATGAATTTTAAGTAATCCGTTTTAGAAAATTTGGAGTTTTTTTCAAAACAAAAATAAGATCGGAAAGACATGGATTCAAACGACTTAAGTGGTTAAAGTTTAAAGGCCCTCAACAAGAAAGTAGTTAGCTGCCATACGTAAATTGATTGATACTATAGGCATATATCATACATCAACGATAACCAATCAATACAAATAATACCCATAAAATATACTACCTGAACTAACAATCTAGAAATCTTGGTTATATTCACTGAATTACAATGCCCGCTCTCCAGGCAAAAAATAGATTGTGCATCGTTTTCCAGCTTTTCAAATTGTTTTGTAACTTTTCACATTTTTGGCGCATTTAAAAAATTAGGATATTGCGTTTTTATCAATACATAGCGGATCTCCTCAAAATGACAACTTCCGATATGCTTTTGTTTATATTATTTGTAAATTTTTATACTTTTTCAAACCATAAAGTTATTTTGATGAAAAGCGGCACATTATTTCTACTAGATATGTTATACTGATAACCAAATTTGAATCCTGCTTTCATAAAAGAAAGACATATTATGAGGCTATTAAAAATATTTTAATGAAAATTCGCTACCATAACGCACTGGCTGCATCCAGAGTTTTTATGCATTCTGAAACAAAAGTACATTCGATTGCAAATCGAGATTAGGAAATAAATAATACATAAGACACGATTGTTCACGTTTAAACATATATAAACACATACACTCTGAAACTGACCTCTAATATGGTTTCGGAGCTCTAATTTGCATTAAGTAGAAAAAAAATTAAACTCTTAATCTCTCCATAAGCAGCAAAGTTTCATAATTTGATAAAATGCATTTCATAAGTAATAAAGTAATTAATGGCCTACGATAAGCATGTTGATTCAACAGAGACTTTAATAAATAAAAAAATGGAAGTTCGCTATCAGCTTATATGCAATTCGCAAATTTTTTGCATAAGTTGCATATTTTAGTGTATTTTGCCTAAATGGCATATTTTCATATATTTTGCGTTATTTGCATATTTTAAAATTTTTAGGGGTTTGCGTATATAACAAAAGCCATATACTTGTTTCAATGTAAGCAACTGCTAAGATAAATTTATAGGCCGTTCAAATGTAGCTGACGGAAAGGAGATTCCAAATTCCTGGTATTGTATAGTTTGAGCGCTTCACTCATATACAAGACAGTGCGCTAGACAGGGTAAGCTACCTCTGGGTTCTTTGAATCTACCGCCTCCTAGCTTTGTACGTGCTATACCTAAATGAAACTAGTAGCCAGTAGGTGAGAGTATAAAAACACATTCTTGGAAGTATTGTCGGTAACGGCGCTCTTTTCTTTGTACTTTACATCAACGTGAAATAAAAGGCAAAATGCAATTGGTAGGTATTGTATAAATATAGAATTCGTAAGAAATAGGGTTTTATGCTCGCCTATCATAAAAACTGCGTCTGGAATTCCCAATAATAACAGCAGAACGTATTGAAAGGACTGACCGCCAGGTAATTTTATTCGTATCTTAGGTCTCGTAAGAAGACATTTAAGGGGATTAGGGCTGATTTATTTACACGCCAGTGTTGCTTGGAATTTAAATATTTGTTTCTCTTATTTAGTTTGCTTGTGCTGCTTGTGCTTAGTTGCACGGACAGTGAATTTACTTCATCTTCAGACAGTCTTAGTGTAGGGTGGTTTTTATTATTTTATACCGTAAAAAAATGTGCTCCAAATTGCCAAACTGGATACGGCCACACTCAGGGCTTTCCATAGATGGTCACAACGTTTTTTGTAAACCATGCGGGAAAGTGGTAAGTTACTTTCTATTTTAAGCAACTGATGTATTTTCTTTGTTTTTCTAGCATTCGCCATTAATCAGCCCAGTACCTATTTGCTAAATTTTCCGACACATGATTTTTATATTCGAAAATTATAAAATTCAATCGAAAAATAAAGTATTTAAAAAATAAACTTGCAGTTCTTAAAAAATTACTGAAATACAAATTAAAAATATACTTCTTTATTTTTATTACTTAGTTCATGGATATTGTATAAAAGCAATTCTAAATTTCTATTTACTCTAAAAAAAATGTAGAAGCCTGTAGTAATATTGATTTTTTTCGAACAGATTTCAAGCGCAAGGAAATATCTCATAGACCAATACTGTAGGCACCTCTACACGAAATAAATGGTGAAAAACGAAATTCAAAAAATACATCTCAAACATCAATACGCGAATGTTTGGAAAACCAAACACAGAAAGCAGAAAAGGATACCTTTAAATTTGACTTATGCAAGGCAACGGTTGCTTCTAACATTCCACTGAATAAATTAAATAACACTGTATTTAAGTCATTTTTGGAAAAATATTGTAAACAGTCTATACTTAAAGCACCTTGAAAAAAATATGGTTGAAAAATGCTATTTAGAGACTTTTTTAGGAGTAAAAAGTCTCATAATTTTTTTTTTGTTAAGTTGTAGTAAATGAAACTTACGATGTTTGTGATATATATATATATATATATATATATATATATATATATATATATATATATATATATATATATATATATTGCTAATTTAATGGTAGGCACTTTAACTGAAATTTCTTCATCTAGACCTGATTTAATTGCAGTCAAAGAATCAGAAAAAACAAATATTATTACTATAACAAGATTTATTCAAGAGGGTCTGTCAAACGTGTTTTTACCAAATTCTGTACCAGTTGATAAAATTTTATTACTGCTTACTGATGCTGCTTCATATATGGTCAAAGTTAGAATTCATTTGAAAATATTTTATACCAACTTAATTCATTGTGCGTGCCTGGCTCACGGTTTAAACAGGGTAGCAGAAGAAATTATACAGCAATTTTCTTTAGTCAATGAATTTATTAATAATATGAAAAAAGTGTTCGTCAAAGCTCCTTAAAGAGTTCAAAGATATAGAGAAGTTCTGGCTGGGGTACTATTACCTCCTAAACTTGTAATCACGCGATGGGGAACCTGGATCGAGGCTGCCTTATTTTACTTTGAAGATTTTAGAGAAATCACGAACGTAATGCTTGAATTTGCAGATTAAGCAGGTGCGTCAGTAAAACAAGTAAAAATTATTTTAAATGACTCAAAATTGAGCCAGCAATTATGTTTTGTAAACAGTAATTATAAAATAGTTACGGAAACTATAAAAAAAATTCAGCAGCAAAATGTTTTGCTAACTAAAGCAGTTAATGTTATAATTAGGATTCTATATGGTATCGATTGTGAATAAAATTAATAGCTAGACCTTTAAAAACTTGTTTTATTGGTATACTATGATTATTTATGCATTGCATATATCGATATTCTTGTGCATATTTTGTTCAAGTTGGTGCATTTTTTTTTTAATTTGCTGCATATACTATACGTGCGCATATTTCACCTAAAAATTTTGCATATTAGTTTGAGCCCTGAAACATAACGCACTTGCTGTGTCGACATTTCTTTCATAGACGCTAATTATCATAATACATTTAACAACTCCAAGTGTCTGATAATATATTGTATGAGAAAATGACTTACACGTCGTGGCGGCGAATGAGAGGTAAATGTCACCTTGTTAATTCTGTTTGCGGGTAGTAATAGTATACTTCCAGCGTAACGTAATACACTTGCTCCTCTCTTTTCCATATATTCTTGTTTCTATTGGTCCATCCTAATGAGAAGTAACGGCTTCACTGTACACGAATCCTCTGTATTTTCATAGCTACAAATTTACTATTCGCAGCACTCTCCTCCTGTTTCTGAATGTATTTCTGAATACGCTCAGCAACCCCAAATTATCCTTCCGCAACGAATAATATGAGGGTTATTTCACGATATTACCGCTATATCTCAGGCATGTGATTAGAATCGTTAATGAATTGACAGTTTAACTCTGCACGGATCGATTGCCTTGGATTATTACAAAACACTTACTACAGTTTGCCAAACACAAATTTTGTAATCTACTAAATATTTTGTTTGCACAGAGCTCTATCGAAGAAGTGGAGTGCTTTACGATGCTGATCCAGTTCCGTGTTGACGGAAGCTTAGCTGAATGTAATTAAGATAAATTAGAATTTCCATACTGGAAAGTAGAGGGATATCGAATTTACATTTGTAACAGTTTTGTATTAAATTTAAAAGACGGAAAAGTGATAATAAAGCACATCGTGCCTCCCTCTCCCCGGCCCCTAGAAAATTAGAACAACAACTACTACTATCAATCAGGCCATTTACAAAAAGCAGTAGGTACACCACACAGCCTATGATGCTATTTATTAACAATCTTTCTCCATGTACTTCTGTCCTAACAAGCTATATTCGCTTTTATTGAATATTTTTTTCAGTGAATTTTATTTAAAAAATCCATATATCACTAATGAGGAGATCAAAACTTTTGAATTTAGAAAAATGTCTTCAAACGAGCGCGAAATAGGCCCTCTAGAACACATATCCAGGGTCAAGTTTAAATTTTTATATGTTTATATATATATATATATATATATATATATATATATATATATATATATATATATATATATATATATAATTGTAAACACAGGGGTTGGGATATTTGTGTTTATTTATTTTAAAGTGTATGTTAGTGTAAATATTGGATTAATTGTTAGTGTGTAGTTTAGTTTTAAGTTGTATATAATTTTTTAAGTGTATTTTACTTTTATGTATGTAAGAATGTATACAATAGGTTTCATTTATGTGTATTGTTATTTTCAATTTTATGAGCGCTTTATTTTTTTATTTTTATTATGTGTTTCTATAGATTTTACAGGGTTTTAATTTTAAGTATTTTATTTTGGGATCACACAATGTTATATGATTTTATGTGTTATCTAAAGTCGAAGGTATTATATTACCAATGTTTACTAATAAGTGAATGGAAATTTTATTCAATATATCTTATGAATGCAAAGTTATTTTATCTACCTTATTACAAATAAAGTTTACCAGTTAATTCTTATCTTACCTTGCCTCAGTTATGTACCCTATCGCCTCAAAAGGTTCCTGGCTTATTAGGATTCAAAACTCTTGACGCAAATTTATATGAAAAATTAAATTATAAATGTTGAAAAACTGTAAATTATATATATATATATATATATATATATATATATATATATATATATATATATATATATATATATATATATATATATATGTCACATCGATAACTCAAAAAATAGTAGGCCGATTTTAATGAACTTTGGTGGGTACCTTCCTTTTGTAAGTGGCTTGGACCATGTCGTTAGCCAGGAAAATTTGACTAGTTTTTCCGGGAAAATTATGGGTTTTATTTCGGAAAATCTTTGTATCTCCGAAAATAACAAACTTTGACAACCAATTTGGGCACGTACATTTCTACTATCAAACTTACCCTACCTGCCGAAATTGAATTATCTGCATTAGAAGAAAAACAAGTTATAGGCATTTGAAGAAAAAAGAATTGGGTGCCACTGGTGATCAGAGGAAAGCACAAGAACAAAATATTTTGTATGGTTAACAAAATCAATTGAATATTACATACAACGGTTAAGTTTTCCTGACGTAAAAAGGTCAAGAAGTTGCAGAAAAAATATTTTGGAAATTTCATCATTTTTACTCTAAAAAAGTCGCGATTTGAAACGTCAAAATTTGCAATTTTACGACAAATAATCTGAAACAAATACGGATTGTGAAGAATAAATGTCTTAACAAATATGTTTTACAAAGCCTCCAGTTTCAGTTTCAACCATCATTGTTCTTCATTTTACTAATATTTTTTCGGAAAATACATTTCATATAGACCGTCTTTATGCTGCTTTGGCAGTAGTTTTAGCTATAGAGTTTATGGTAAAATAGTCTATATTTTGCCAAATTTTCGTAGAAAAAATTATTTATTGAGAAGACTGCGACTTAAGAATTTTGGAAAGATTTCTTAAAACAAGAACTAGAACTAGACCCCCTAAAACCCGTATACGGGGTGAGTTTCAGTTTTTCTCTGTTTAAACATATACAGGCTCAAACATTTTCACGCTAGAACTCAATATTTTTGTTTATATACAAGATACGAGCAAAAATTGTATATGTTAATATTACGTCCACTTTTTAAATATTCTAGGGATGTTTTTTAACAAAATGACGATGTAAGTACGCCGATTATAAACAATTGTTCGTGTGTGTATGTGAATGTTCTGTGTGCAATGTCTGCGGGCCTGGCTGCAGAACAGCTCATTTGAGTGTGATCTCTACAAATGTTCCTCAAGTTTTTTTAGTTTCGTTCAGTTGTCGGTAAGAAAATAGTGAATCCTTTAACTAAATGTTTGTTTACTCTTTTTTTTTTGTAGGCTTTTGTTGAAGTTTCAAATCAAAAGGAAATTGTATAACTAAAAAGTTACTTTTTAAAATGAAATTCTGAGTTTTTAGAACTTACAAGTGACGACCGTGACTTTCTCCTAAGTCTATGTATATATATATATATATATATATATATATATATATATATATATATATATATATATATATATATATATATATATATATATACATAGGGTGATTAAAAAATGCTTGCCAAAATTTCGAGGACGTATTATAGTGTATAGTACACCAAAAAATAAGTGTAGTTTATTCTATAAACCTATTTGAACTAAATATAATCTTTATATTTTATCCAGAGGCGTAACTTTTAAGGGACAGGAATGGTACAATTTCCATATATTTTGGTGCGTGGTTTTATCTAATACATTTATAAAAAATTTCAAAGCTTCATTCATTTTACATGAAAAATATATCATTGTTAAAATGTTTTAAAGTTGGCGTTTTAGAGTAATTTGCAGTTGCCAATGTTTGACTTATTTCTACAACTAATTTCTGAAAAACAAAACTGCAGAAAAAAAACCTGGACGCAGCAAGTGCGTTATCGTAGTGAATTTTCATAAAAAAGTTTTTAATAGCAAATATCTGTGAGTTTTTATAAGAAAGCAGGCATCCAATTTGGTCGCCAGTATAACCTTTGAAGTAAAAACAATGTGCCATGTTTCATCAAAATTACTTTACTGCTTGAAAATGTACAAAAATTTCTGAAAGTAAGCTGAAAGTGTTTCCGAAAAAACTCGTTTCTTGGTCAACCTTATAGGTTAATAGCAAATTGAGCTAAGACAAGAATATCTTTCTTATGTAAAATAAATGAAGCTTTGAGGCTTTCGATAAATGTATTAGATAAAACCACACACCAAAAAGATATGGAAATTGAATTGTAATATTATTAGTAAAAAGGTAAAGGTAAGATGCTTACTGGCAATTAGGCCATTGCTGACCCTTTTTGCTCATCTAAACTAACCTACCCTCCACCTTGAGCTCGATCTCAACGACGACAGTGATTTTGAAAAATCATCCGGCGCCGGTGAGGCTCGAACCGTCGTCCCCCGAGTCCGTATTGGAAAGTCTGAATCGACTTTCCCGCACGGCCACGGAGGCGCTTAATATTATTAGTAAGTAGTAATACTTCTCATAAAAAGCTACGCCCCCGTGTCAAATTTCATCAAGTTACCTGTAGTAGTTTTGAAGAAAATGCCAAGAAACTTTTTTAGAGCCTTTTTTTCTTCTTTTAGAGGCAGTAGCTCCTTAAGGGTACTTATCAGGAAATATTTTTATAGAACAATTATTTTTGGGTGTACAATATATATATATATATATATATATATATATATATATATATATATATATATATATATATATATACATTGTCAATAAGTGGGTGACTTTTTGAATTGTCCACCTCTTCACAGGAAGGACAACACTGCTCCGGTCAACAAGCATCTGTCAGTTGACTCCTGTAAAATTTTGAACAAGCTGTGTCATTTAGTTTGTGTTAGATAGCCATTGAAACCAGACAACCTCTTGAGTTATAACGAAAATGGAAAAAAGTGGACTTCGTGTGCTCATTATTTTTTGCGCAAAAAACTATCACTCAAACCAAGGCTAAGCTTAATAAATACTATGGGGACTCTGCACGATCAATTTCCATGGTAAAAAGTAACTTACTGAATTTTGTCGCGGCCGACAAGCACAAATGACGCCGAACGTTCTGGACGCCCAGTTGAGGTCACTACACTCGAAACAATTGAAAAAAATCACAATATGGTGTTGGGCGATTGGAGATTGAGAGTGCGGGAGATTATGGAAGCCATGGGCATATCACATGGCTCAGTGGTTTCGATTTTGCATGATCACTTGGGTATGAGAAAGCTATCCGCAAGATGGGTGCCGCGTTTGCTCATAATCGACCACAAACGCAATCATGTGACAACTTCCAAGGAGTGTTTGGCGTTGTTCAAGCGCAATAGAGACGAGTTTTTGCACCATTTCGTAACCGTGGACGAAACATGGATTCACCACAACACACCAGAGACCAAACAGCAGTCAAGAAGTGGGTTTCTCCGTGCGAATCGGCGCCGAAGAAGGCCAAGGTGGGTTTGTCAGCCAACAAAGTCATGGCGACCGTTTTTTTTTGGATGCACGCGGCATAATCCACATTGATTGCTTAAAAAAATTGGAGAAACGTTGGTCGAAGTGTATAGAGCTCAAAGGAGATTATGTTGAGAAATAAAATGATTGTCTTGTCAAAAAACCTGTATTTAATTAAAAAAGTCGGGGATTTATTGACCCGCCCACGTATATATATATATATATATATATATATATATATATATATATATATATATATATATATATATATATATATATATATATATATATATATATATTTACAGGGTGAGTCAAATTCGAAGCTAACCATAGAGATCTCGAAAATGGTGAGAGATACGAAGTCGGTTAGATTGGGGAAAAGTTGCGCATTTCTGTCCTCAATAAAATAACTAAAGAAAATTTAGCTAGCTACTTTAGTTCCTGAGTTATTTCGAAAAAAAATATTGTTTTTTGTTTTTCTTCCTTTTGCCATAATTGTTTTATTACTCGTCGTATGAAGATGGGGTTTTCACTAAATCAGAGCACTCATTTATCTAGAATATTACCAGCATATCAAATTAGTCGTGCAACGGTTCTGTTTTTCTAGCACCTCTTTAGCTTTCTTTTTTATATGAACGCCATATTAGTTTTTGCGTCTATTAGAAAGGTCTTATTTCATTGATGTACAACTTAATGGGTTTTCATTCAGAAATGGTGGAAATATTGCCTAAATTCGTAATTTTCGTATCAAAAACATATAAAAGCTGAAACTGACCCTGGATGTGGGTTCTAGAGGACCTAGTTCGTGTTTATTTAAAGAAATTTTGTCAAAATTCAAGTCATTCAAGTCCAGTTTTCTCATTAGTGAACTTTTTCTACGAAATCAAAGAAGAACGAGACTGGCATGTTTTTATCTTTTTGTTGACGGCTGAACACTTTTACTTGCTAGTAATTAAGATAAAATCCGACATTTGTATAGCCCATTTATTTAAGTGTTTGAAACTTCTCTTGATATACTAAAATATAGTTATTACATTATCAGAATTGCTCAGCATCAAGCAACTAGAAATTGTATAGAAAACAAAATTGAGACTTTGTGTAGCTTCAGCTATAAAACTATTATGCTTATATATAGCTTGTTATAATGATAAAAGTTTTATAAATGGCATAAACCTAATGCTAACAACCCAAGTTTTACTTGATAGTTAAAAATCATGCCATATAGACAAATATTTTTTGTCTGTCGTCGCATATAATGCTCGGCAGTTATATAAGCAATTATTATAGCGGACTATTTCTATATAAACGAGTAAAATCATACAAAGAAAATTAAATAGAATTGCAGAATGTGGAGGTTATAGTTCGTATGCAATTTTCGTGAAACTTAATAATTTGAAAACAGCAGTATCAAATTATTTGTAAACAGTATAACTTTCGAGAGCATTGCTCTAATGACTTCTGTTTTAGTACATATGTCGTAGTCTTAGGCTTTTTATAAAATGTCTAGGGATTTTACAAAATGCCGGCTAAACGCGAGCGAACAAAGTAATTTTCGGTATGAATATACCAATTCAAGCAAATTGTTAAAATGCCGGCAAAATGTGAGCAGAAGTTCGTTGTGGCTGATTATTTTCAGGCATTTTACAATTTGACAACCGCCGTGCAGTCAAAACGCAAAATATAACTTCCCCGGGAAAGTTCGCTCCAACCAGCTTTAACGCACATAACCTAAAACACGCTAAACTAAAGCGGGGCCCTTCTTTTGTTGTTTATTTATTTCCAAGTGCGTTCAAACACATAAAAGGTCTGGACGCAGAAAGTGCGTTATGTTAGCGACTTTTCCTAAAAATGTTTTTAATGGCAAATATGCCTTGTTTTTAAAAGAGGGACATTTGGACCTAAATAGTACTAAAAACTTGACAATTTATTTTAGAAAAAGCACATTTTTAGTCAATTTTCATTAAGAAAATTCACTAATAGAGAGGTATCGATGGTAAGACTTGTGGAAAAATTTTTCAAATGACCGCGAATTAGGGCCTCTAGAACCGATATCCGGGGTCAGTTTCAATTTTTATATGTTTATATATATATATATATATATATATATATATATATATATATATATATATATATATATATATATATCCAACACAAACTCAAAAAATAATTTACCGACTTCGACCAAATTTGGGAATTACCTTGATTTTGTTAATGGCTTGGATGAGTTCGTAGATGGGCACCGTGCGTGTAATTTTTCTTAGAAAAAAATATAAAAAAAATTTTGAAAACGCAATATTTTTTGAAATATTGAAGTGTTTCGAATGAAAATTGCACATATATAGGAGACGTTACAATATAACAGCTAACCAAATTTCAAATTAAATGGCATACGAGGACAGGAGTTATTAAAAAATCAAAATAATAAATGAATGAACAGTCTAAGATATCAGTTCAAATTTCATACAGAATTTCCCAGGTTCAATGTTGATACGGATGGTTAGACTGTGAATGTGTAATTTTGTAGAGATAGTTCAAATAGAGCCACAGTCAACTGACAATTAAATATAAAGGAGCCGGGTTGTCAGATTTAATAAAATTTCGTTTAAATCTTAAAATGTAAAACATAGGGTAATAACACGTTTTTTGTACTTATTAATGACAAATAAAAGTTCGTCAAAAATATTAATCCATCTAATAAATGTGGCTCAATATTAATAAATGTTGAGTTACCAATAATTTCTCATTTGATTTATCATAAATTCTAATTTACTCAATCTGACACCGCTGCATGGTAGGGCAACTGTCACCGCTAAACGAGAGTCGATGACTGCCGACACTGAAACGTCAGACACTCGACGTCTTATTTACATTTATTAAAACTGAAATGTTTTGTTATAGGGATTACAAAATATACCAAATCGAAATTTCACTTCAATGAAATTTTTTAAAACTATAAGCTGAGTACTAATTTCCGATGCTTCAGCGCCAGTAGCATTATAATCCAAAAATATATTTCTTCAATATCAATCTAACCTCAAAACATTCGAAGATTCGTTATTTTTGTTTATGGTTTAATTTTGCAAGGCATCCTTACATGGAGTAGTAGCCACTAACCACGTTTGTTGTTATAAAGCTCTTTATATTATATCTCTACATATTATGTTAGAGTTGTTATTAAAAAGTTTTCTTTTGATTTGGTCCTAAAGTTTCTGACACAATAATTGTTGATCACATGTAAGTAGCACATGCTTATCATTATTTGTGTTCTTCAATATTTTTAATAACCTGGCAAGTGAAACATATACTAACTTATACTTACTGGTTCCGGTATCACAAAAAAACTCTAGACGCAGCAAGTACGTTATGGTAGTGAATATTCATAAGAATTGTACACTATTAATAAGATATATTATTAAAACTAATTCTTTAAATTTAGATGGGCCTTGGAGATCGGTTTTAGGGTCCCAGTTAACGATTATTTGAAAAAAATATATATTTTATATGGAGCTACTAAATTAAAATTTGGTCGTGGATATAATATGCAAGTACTGCAAGTGCCTTGGAAAAAATTGTGTTACAAATTTCATTAAAGTTGCAAACGTTTTTCAGAAAAAATAAATGATTTATAAAGGGAATGTACCTGTCGAATTATAAAAAACTCTAGACGCAGCAAGTACATTATGGTGGTGAATTTTTATAAGAATTGTACACTATTAGTAATGTATATTATTAAAACTAATTCTTTAAATTTAAATGGACCTTGGAGATCGGTTTTAGGGTCCCAGTTAGCGATTATTGGAAAAAATTTATATTTTATATGGAGCCACTAAATTAAAATTTGGTCTTAGATATAATATGTAAATACTGCAGGTGTCTTTAAAAAAAATTGTGTTACAAATTTCATTAAAGTTACAGAAGTTTTTCAGAAAATAATTAATTATTTACAAAGGGAATGTACCTGTCAAATTATAAATGTGACAGGTATTTTTCCTTATTAATTGTTTGGATGGTTTTGTTTTAGTCAACCCATCCAGCTTTTACAAACAATAAACAACAAAAAAGGTTTTTTAAAACAAAACGAAGCTCAATATGTTATTTTTCTTTAATTTATTACCCACGTGCGTTTACATAGGTGTTACTAAGGTTCAAGATTGAAGACTCTGGCTTAATGGGAAATTTATTGAGCTTTCGGATTTGAAATATTTTTACGAAAATTTTCTACCATATCATAAAAAATCTTTTTTGTTGTTAATTGTTTGCAAAAACTGGATGGGTTGACTAAAACAAAACCATCCAAGCAATTAATATGGAAAAATACCTGTTATATTTATAATTCGACAGGTACATTCCCTCTGTAAATAATTATTTTTTTCTGAAAAACGTTTGTAACTTTAATGAAATTTGTAACACAATTTTTTTAAGACACTTGCAGTATTTACATATTTTTATAATTCGACAGGTACATTCCCTTTGTAAATCATTTATTTTTTCTGAAAAACGTTTGTAACTTTATTGAAATTTGTAACACAATTTTTTTAAAGGCATTATCAGTACTTACATATTTTACCTACCTAAGACCAAATTTTAATTTAGCAGCTTAATATAAAATATAAACTTTCTCAAATAATCGCTAACTGGGACTCTAAAACCGATCTCCAAGGTCCATTTAAATTTAAAGAATTAGTTTTAATAATATATCTTACTAATAGTGTACAATTCTTATGAAAATTCACTACCATAACGTACTTTCTGCGTCTAGAGTTTTTTTTTACATAAATTGCCTTCAATAATGTTACACTAAATTATATTTTTTGAACCATTCAAGAGATATGTTTATCAGAACATAAAATTTGTAGCCTTGGGTCCATTTTAAAGGGAAACTGATGGTTAAAACACCATCTGATCAAAGCCGAGTTAACAATTTTACAACCTTAAAGTGCTCTTATAGTGATAACGCTATTTCTAATTCTTCAGTAAGTAATACTTCTTTACTTTCAAACTAATATTATAATCAACTGCTAATTCAAGCCCTTCTTAGACGCATAAAAAGTTCACTTTAAATTGATCTATAAAAAGGAGCTTCGCTAGCTTTAGTGGTAATTAGTACTTTAAGATACAGTAATTTCTTCTTGAAATTTAATTTATACCTAACGCTTTTTAACACTCAACGACTTAATGCCTTACTGCTATTAACTTCCCTTTAACCTTGTTATACTCCACTTTTATTACCAAGTCTTTTGACTTAGAAACTGTATTGCTTGAAGTACTTATATTCATCTGGGTATATTATTTTAAAATTGGTATTAGAACTTTTCTAGGTTTCAAAGTTGAGACTGGCCTAAGTAACAATTATCTAGGATCTTGTAAATAGTAGTGGTTATTTACATACTTTTCATTGTAGGAATTTATCCTTTTTAAGAAACTGTGCAAGAAAACCTTCATTCTACGCTTTTTGTGCACGATTCCAATTTAAAAACTCTAGACGCAGCAAGTACGTTATGGTAGTGAATTTTCATAAGAATTGTACACTATTAGTAAGATATATTATTAAAACTAATTCTTTAAATTTAAATGGACCTTGGAGATTGGTTTTAGAGTCTTAGAGAATGTACCTGTCGAATTATAAAAATATGTAAGTACTGCAAGTGTCTTAAAAAATGTGTTACAAATTTCATTAAAGTTATAAACGTTTTTCAGAAAAAAATAATTATTTACAAAGGGAATGTACCTGTCGAATTATAAATATGACAGGTATTTCTCCATCTTAGTTGCTTGGATGGTTTTGTTTTAGTCAACCCATCCAGTTTTTGCAAACAATAAACAACAAAAAAGGTTTTTTATGTTATGGTAGAAAATTTTCCTAAAAATATTTCAAATCTGATAGCCCAATAAATTTCCCATTAAGCCAGAATCTTCAATCTTGAACCTTAGTAACACCTATGTAAACGCACGTGGGTAGGAAATTAAAGAAAAATAATATATTGAGCTTCGTTTTGTTTTAAAAAACTGTTTTGTCATTTATTTTTTGCAAAAACTGGATGGGTTGACTAAAACAAAACCATCCAAGCAATTAATATGGAAAAATACCTGACATATTTATAATTCGACAGGTACATTCCCTCTGTAAATAATTATTTTTTTTCTGAAAAACGTTTGTAACTTTAATGAAATTTGTAACACAATTTTTTTAAGACATCATCCAAACAATTAATAAGGAAAAATACCTATCATATTTATAATTTGACAGGTTGTAAATAATTAATTGTTTTCTGAAAACTTTTGTAACTAATGAAATTTGTAACACAATTTTTTAAAGACACTTGCAGTATTTACATATTATATCTAAGACCAAATTTGCATTTAGAAGCTCCATATAAAACATATTTTTTTTCAAATAATCGCTAACTAGGACTTTAAAACTGATCTCAAAGGTCCATTAAAATTTAAAGAATTAGTTTTAATAGTATATCTTACTAACAGTGTACAATTCTTATGAAAATTCACTACTATAACGCACTTGCTGCGTCCCGAAATTTTTGTTATACTGGAACCAATAAGTATGAGTTAGTATTTGTTTCACTTGACAGGTTATTAAAAATATAACACAAATAACGATAAGCATGTGCTACTTACCTTTGATCAACAATTGTGTCAGAAACTTTAGTACCAAATCAAAAGAACACTTTTTAATAACAACTTCAACATAATATGTAGAGATATAATAATAAAGAGCTTTATAACAACAAACGTGGCTAGTCGCTAACACTCCATGGATGCTTTGCAAAATAAAATCATAAACAATAATAACGAATCTTCTAATGTTTTGAGATTAGATTGATATTTAAAAGTGAATATATTTCTGGATTATAATGCTACTGGCGCTGAAGCGTCGGAAATTAGTACTGAACTTATAATTTTAACCCATTTCATTAAAGTGAAACCTCTATTTGGTATATTCTGTAATATAACAAAACATTTCAGTTTTAATAAATGAAAATAACATTTTGAGTGTCTCATGTTTCGGCGTCGTCAGTCGGCGGGCGGCGGCTCCCGTTTCGCGATGACAGTTGGCCTACCATGCAGCGGTGTCAGATTGAGTAAATTAGAATTTATGATAAATCGAATGAGAAATTATTGGTAACTCAACATGTATTAATATCAAGCCACATTTATTGGATGGATTAATTTTTTGACGAGCTTTTATTTGTCTTCAATAAGTACCAATATGTGTTATTACCATATGTTCTACATATTATGATTCAAATTAAATTATATTAAATCTGACAATCCGGCTCCTTTATATTTAGTTGTCAGGTGACTGTTTCTATTTGAATAATTTACTCAAAATGACGCATTGACAGTCTAATCATCCTTATCAACATTGAACGTGGGAAACGGTGTATGAAATTTGAACTGATATCTTAGACTGTTTATTCATATATTCATTTATAATTTTGATTTTTTAATAACTCCTGTCCTCGTATGCTATTTAACTTTAAATTTGGTTAACAGCTATATTGTAACGTCTCCTATATATGTGCAAATTTTCATCCGAAACACTTTAATATATCAAAAAATATTGCGTTTTCAAAATTTTCTTTCCATTTTTTTCTAAGAAAAATTAGACGCACGGCGCCCATCTACGAACTCGTCCAAGCCAATTCCCAAGTTTGGTCGAAATTGGTCAACTATTTGACGAGTTCGTAGATAGGCGCCGTGCGTCTAATTTTTATAAATATATATATATATATATATATATATATATATATATATATATATATATATATATATAAACAAATAAAAATTGAAACTGACCCCGGATATGGGTTTTAGAGGTCCTAATTGGCGCTCATTTGATTTTTTTTTCCATAAGTCTTATCATCGATACCTCTCTATTAGTGAATTTTCTTAAAAAAAATTCACTTAAAAAAACAGTAAAACAAAAACTCTGGACGCAGCAAGTGCGTTATGGTAGTGAATTTTCATAAAAATGTTTTTAATTGCAAATATGTGTGTTTCCTTTTTAAGAAAGCAGGCATCAATTTTGGTTACCAGTATAACCTATATAGTAAAAACAATGTGCCATGTTTCATAAAAATAACTTTATTGTGTGAAAATGTACAAAAATTTCCAAAAGTAAACTTAAAGTGTTCCCAGAAAAACTCGTTTCTTAGTCAACCTTATAGGTTAATAGCAAATTGAGCTATTCAAATTTGAAGCATTTAATGAAAATTCGCTACCATAACGCACTTGCTGCGTCCCGAATTTCTTTTCTTACAAACATGCATCGCTGAAAAATTCAAAAATTCAATAACATAAGGCATGTTTGATTAAAAAAAAAAAAGAAAATTTGTATCACCAACGACTTATGGGCCATCCTGTGATTGTAGAAATATTTTTTTAAGATGTAGCTCAAGACACCCTATAATTAATATATACAAATTTTCTTCATATCTTGTATAATAACGGATATATTGAGCTTTATTGATTTTTTACGAAAATTCGACAAAAATTATATACCATTAAGCGATAAACTCTAAAGCTAAGGCTACTGCCAAGCATCCGAGAAAGGGTCTATTTGAAATGAATTTTCTGGAAACATTTTAGTAAAATGAAGGACAATGACGGTTGAAACTAAGACTTCAGACTTTGTAAAAGATCCTTCTTGAGACATTTGATTTCCATATCCCGTATTAGATTCAAGTTCTTTGCCTAAATGTTGCCGATTTTGACGTTTTAAATCGCAACTTTGACGTTTTGAGGAAAACCCCAATTTATTTTTCTTTAAATGCCTATAACTTTTTTGTCTTTTGACCTACATAGCTAAATTTTGGTACGTGGCTTACCAATAAGGATATTAACTAGCGTACCAAATTTGGTTGCCCTTACTTTGTTAATTCCGGAGATATAAATTTTTTTCGAAAGAAAACACGAAATTTTCCGGGAAAACCTGGGCAGATTTTCCTGGCTAACGAACTTATCCAAGCCATTTGCAAAAGGAATTTTTCCACCAAATTTAGTCAAAATCGGCCTATTATTTTTTGAGTTATCGGTGTGATACATATATATATATATATATATATAAATATATATATATATATAAATATATATATATATATATATATATATATATATATATATATATATATATATATATATATATATATATATATATATATATATATATATATATATATATATATATATATATATATATATATATATATATATATATATATATATATATATATATATATATAACATATAAAAATTGAAACGGACCCCGGATATGTGTTCTAGGGGGCCTAGTTCGCGGTCATTTGAAGAAATTTTTTCAAAATTCAAAAGTCGGGATCTCCTCATTAGTGAATTTTTTTTAAGAAAATTCACTAATACAATTTTACTTCATTACTTTTTAGAAATACTTACTTTATTGCAATTATGCCAAATTACAAATGGAATTCTAGGCAACTCGTGGCTTCTATTATGTAATAGGCATTATATCATTATTAGCGTCAAGAGCATAATTTGGGCTTGTCTGCTTAGACGGCTCTTCCTGCAAAATTTGATGTCATCTGAACACTGTATAACCCCGCCTCCCCCTCCCCCGCATCAGCATTCATCGCGGTAGATGACCTTCTAAAACTGTGACCAATTACTCACCTGGATTTGGCATAAGATCGATTTCTTTTTCAGCTGGTAATTCAACTTCCACCGTGGAAGTTTTCGACCAAAGACTTAAAGTTTTTATATCCTGCGCCTTTTCTGAAAACGCCGCAATGAACGCAGTTCCCTTAAGAATTTGCATTATTTTCCTTCGAAAGGCACCAGTCGCTGGTATTTTCGTGATTTCGCAGGTATTGAAGTTCTGTTGATGTTCAAAACGTATGCACCTGAATGAAATTTTCCTGTTTTACCATGCGACCGCCGCAAGTGTTGTTTGAGGATATCGGCTGGTCCATTCGTATTCTGTTTGGTGTAGCAACGTTTTGGCCGTTGAAAGCTCAGTTGTCTTCATTTCTCGGAATTGTTTACGACGTTACACGTGTCAATATAAAGAATCATCTTAATACATAGATTTAAGGTTTGTTTCTAGTTATTCCTATTACCTGCCATTGGGTGTTACAATACATTGTTTGTATTAAGGATTTTTTATTTTAAAAAATCGGCTAATAGAGAAGTATCGATGGTGAGACTTTCCAAATATTTCTTCAAATGAGCGGGAATTTGGCCCCTAGAACACAAAACCATGGTCCGTTTGAAATTTCATATAAATATATATATATATATATATATATATATATATATATATATATATATATATATATATATATATATATAATAACACCACAGTAGACAAACTCTGCACCCAGATGTTTGTGCGGGGGGAGCTTACACACAAATATAGACAAGGGACACCACCCATAACTCATCAGAAGCTGGCCCTTCCACATTAGAGTGAAAAAGACCGACTGTTCGAATACGGGACTCGAACCTGCGACCTCCTAGTCAAATCCTAGAGGTTACCCACCTCGCGAATTGAGCTATTCGGCCTATTATATATATATATATATATATATATATATATATATATATATATATATATATATATATATATATTAGTGAATTTCTTTAAAAAAAAGCACTAAGGAGATCGCGACTTTAAAATTTTGAAAAACACGGATGCGGAGAAAGCTACTGCATTCGCAGATCATCTGGAGTTGCAATTCAGCCCGAATTATAACAACGTTGATCTGACGCACGTAGCAAGAACGCACCGCTATGTCAGGAGTGCGCTTCGCGCCACCTCAGACACAACTATCGAGCCCACAACTTTCGAAGAAGTTTCCCAAATAATCAAAGCATTAAAAAATAGGAAAGCTCTGGGATACGATGGAATCTCCAACGTAGCCCTGAAAAACCTCCCCCGCAAAGCCGTGGTATTCATAGTTACGATTATGAATGCCATGCTGCGATTTCAACATTTTCCTTCCATGTGGAAACTTGCCGACATTATCAACATCCCGAAACCCAGCAAAGATCCGCTGTTCCCTCAGAACTACAGACCCATTAGCCTGCTACCAGTCATCGGCAAAATCGCCGAAAAACTGATTCAGAAAAGGCTAGCTTCTTTCACCTCAGAAAATCATATCCTTCTTGATGAGCAATTCGGCTTCAGACACCAGCACTCCACCACTGACCAAGTCCTTTGTGTGGTGGAAAACATCACCAAAGGATTTAACATCAACAAGTCAACTGGTGCAATATTTCTTGACATTGCTCAAGCTTTCGATAGGGTTTGGCATGCGGGCCTCCTAAACAAACTTCTATCATTTAATTATCCTCTCCCTCTGATTCTGCTAATCAGATCATACCTGCAACAGAGGAAGTACCAGGTCAGGTCAGGTCAGGTCAACCTTGGAGCCAGATCTAGAACGTACCCAGCCACGGCTGGTCTCTCGCAGGGTTCTGCTATCTCCCCTCTGCTGTACAATATATTTGTCGCAGATATTCCGACAGCCCCCCTAAACGTGACATACACACTGTACGCAGACGACATTACCATCCTCAGCAGCTCCACTCAGCCGAGGATAATAACCGAACGACTTCAGACCGCCGTAGTCGAGCTGCAATCATGGTATAGGAAATCTCTTCTAGCCATAAATCCCGATAAATGTTCAGCTGTCCTATTCTCCAAGAGGAGACACACACCTCACGAACACGTATCATTAGACAACCGTCTAATTCCCTGACAAGATTTCGCCAAATACCTCGGGGTTTTTCTCGACAAACACTTAAGATGGCGCTCCATGTCGATCACGCCCGAAAAGAAGCCTCGATGTTCATCTCGGAGCTGTTCCCACTTCTAAATAGAAACTCCAAATTGTCCATGAACAATAAGTTGCTCATGTACAAAGTCATCATCCGGCCAGCCTTGACTTATGCATCACCCGCATGGGCCACCGCGGCCGCAACACACATCAAGACCCTTCAAATCATCCAGAATAAAATTCTGAGAATGGTTACCGGAGCGCCATGGTTTGTCAGAAACAGTCAAATTCACTATATTGAGATTTTAACGCGTGTTCAATATTTTCCCACGTGATGGTATCTAATTTCATTAAAATATCTCTAGCTTGACCAGCAATTTTTGCTTTAATAAATTCTATAATCATGCGGTTGCAATGCAGATCGTCAGATGTGTCGCCATGTCTTTTATAACAAAGAATATAGGTTCTGCATTGATTTAGAAAATAGGCCAATTGTTTTTGACCGCCCTGGTATTCAGGTATCATTGCAGAAGCTTGACAGATTTGAGTTTCAGGCATTTTGTTAAAATGTAAAATTTCTCGTGAAGGTGAAACGTATAGTTCAGTGTCTAAAAGTTACTCGATTTCTTCTTCTAAAATGTGTGGGAGTCTGATAGGGGATCTGTCGCGATAGCTCATAAAATTATGGTTGTTAAAATTTATACACAGAATATAAATGTAGCTTTGTAAATAATCAAATCAGTCAATAATCAAAAATCAATAACACTTCTTAAAACTAAAAATAAAATACTTAAAATATCGTTATTAAAATAATCAATTAATAAATCACTTCGCTATAAGGTATTTAATAGTATAATAATTGGTAAATAATTTTCTACTGAAAACTGAAATATGTACTGTAAACTTATTTAATTAATTATTAGCTAAAGTTATTTGTGAAAGCATTTAAAACCTTTCAAACAACAATCATTACGAAACGCGAATTTTACGAAATAATAATTTTGTATAACGCGGATATTTTATTTAATTACTATAAGTATTTTTTGAACGAATAAAATGTTTATGAAATACGATTAATTTGTTACTTAATTATTAGTTGCATTTACGAAAAATTTTTTGTGAAAGACAATAAGATACAATTGTATTCGAAACGAAAAAATGGATAGACTTACAGGAGCTTCATCCCTTGTAGATCGTCTGGACCAGTGGCTTGTTTTCCAACACATACACTTGAAATTTCGTGAAATTTTGGTTCGTTGTCAAATAAATTATAAAAAAACCGGAGATTATCTGTATTTAATGCCATTTTGACATCCGGTTCTAAGCAGCGCCAATTAGGTTTTGAACTTCAGGAGTGTTGATAAAAAATAATTTATTTAAACTCTAAAGTACAAACGTAATAAAATGAAAATTACAAAGATTTTAAAGGAGCGAACAAGAGTTGTTGCTTCTAGAAGGTACAATGTAATAATGATTCTTAATTTAACACTTGTATTACTTATAAACTAAAAGTGCTTACACAGCAGATCACACGGTATGTTCAAGCTTGGAATTGTCTTTGTTGCAGCAGCACGGATTGTATAATGTAATCACAAGTAAAACCGTGGAAACGGCTCTATAGCAGGCAATCATCAGATGACGTATATATATATATATATATATATATATATATATATATATATATATATATATATATATATATATATATATATATATATATATATATATATATATACATTTCTTAAAAAAGTGTAGATCATTTCTATGAAAATTCGCTACCGTAACGCACATGTTGCATCCAGATTTTTTTCATAAAGTAATTGAATGCGTTGCTTTAAATAAAATATTATTAATACAAAGATTTTGTAGTATATTACTTGTACCTTTATTAATGATTCACATTTCTTATCTCAGTTGAGTAACGCAAAAAAATTGTGCAGCGGTACCTTTATCTTAATTTTCTTTAAAACGTTCACTTTCTTGTCGATGCTTGTCCTGTAAACAAGTAGGTGCGGTTTTTCATTTTATTTCTTTAAATTAAGTGTTATATTTTAAAAAAAGTAAATAATTTCTAATTCGTTAAAAGAAAGTTGGTGTTTAGTGTGTTTGGTGTACTTAATGGGTTCTGGTTCTGGGTTCTTCGAGCTACGCCGAAAGCATTGGACTTCAAAGATAAGTGTAAGTTTCAAGTTTATACCTACCTATACAGTGCGACTTTTTAAGTTGGAATAAATTCAGTTAATCAAATAAAACTTTTTGAAAAAAAGTGCCTGGATACATCGATTAGTATTTAAGGTTGCTGTGTCTAAAAAAAATTATACGGTGTGTTCCCAATTTGAAATATGACGCCATCGACATTTTTTAAGTAGGTACATAATAAACTCCGTTTTTTGTTGACTGTTTTTAAAGTACATGCGTTACCCTTAAAAAAACATTTTATAATTTTAAAGAACTTCGGGGCGCAGCAAGTGCGTTATGGTAGTGAATTTTCATAAAAATGTTTTTAATAGCAAATATGTGTGTTTCTTTTCAGAAAGCATGCATCAAATTTGATGACCAGTATAACATATATAGTAAAAACAATGTGCCATGTTTCATCAAAATAACTTTATTGTTTGAAAACGTACAAAAATTTCGGAAAGTAAACTTAAAGTGTAACCGAAAAAATCCGTTTCTTGGTCAACCTTATAGGTTAATAGCAAATTGAGCTTTTTAAATATGAAGCTACCATAACGCACTTGCTGCGTCCAGAATTTGTTAACTTACAAACATGCATTATATTTCGATGGAAAATGCAAAAACATAAGACATTTTCGAGTAAAAAAATATTTGTATTACCAACGACTTATGGGCCACCCTGTGATTGTCGAAATAATTTTTTGAGATGTAGCTCAAGACACCCTATAATTAATGTATCCAATATTTTTTCATATCTTGTATAATAACGGATATATTGAGCTTTATTGATTTTTTACGAAAATTCGACAAAAATTATATACCATTAAACGATAAACTATAGCCAAGCATCAGAGAAAGGGTTTATTTGAAATGAATTTTCTGGAAATATTTTAGTAAAATAAAGGACAATGACGGTTGAATCTAAACTGCAGGGTTTGTAAAACATTCTTCTTGCGATATTTTCTTTCGACAGCCCGTATTAGATTCAAGTTCTTTGCCTAAATGTTGCGAATTTTGACGTTTTAAATTATCACTTTGACGTTTTGAGGAAAACCCCAAATTATTTTTCTTTAAATGCCCATAACTTTTTTGTCTTTTGACCTACAGAGCTAAATTTTGGTAGATATCTCACATATAACAATATAAATCAGCTTTGGTTGCCCTCACTTTGTTAATTCGTGAGATATAATTTTTTGTTGTTGAAAGAAAACACAAAATTTTCCGAGAGAGCCTGGGCCGATTTTCCTGAATAACGAACTTATCCAAGCCATTTGCAAAAGGAAGGTATTCACCAAATTTAATCAAAATCGACCCATTATATTTTGAGTTATCGGTATGATATATATATATATATATATATATATATATATATATATATATATATATATATATATATATATATATATATATATATATATATATATATATATATATCACACCGATAACACAAAAAATGATCAGCCGATTTTGATGAAATTTGGTTTGTACCTTCCTTTTGTAAGTGGCTTGGATAAGTTCGTTATCCAGGGAAATCGGACCAGTTTTTCCGGGAAGTTTTAGATTGTCTTTCGGATAATTTTTGTACCTCCGAAATTAACAGAGCTGTGACCACAAAATTTTACATACGTTTCTACTATCAAACTTACCCTACACACCAAAATTCAGATCTCTAAGTTAGAAGAAAAAAATTATAGGCATTAAAAACAATTTTTGGGTGATCAAAGGAAAGCACAAGAAGAAAATATTTTCGGTGATTGACAAAGCCAATTGAGTATTACATACAACGGTTAAGTTCTCTTGGCGCAAAAAGGTCAAGAAGTAGCAGAAAAAATATTTTGGAAATTTTAAAATTTTTCTTCTTGAAATTTTCAGACAACGAGTTTGAAGCAAATACGGATTATGTCGAAAATAAGTGTTTCACAAAGCCTGAAGTTTCAACCATCATTGTCCTTCATTTTACTAAAATATTTTCGGAAAATGCATTTCAATAGACCTTCGTTCTGATGCTTCGGCAGTAGTTTCCGCTATAGAGTTTATGGTTTAATAGTCTATGTTTTAGCAAATTTTCGTAGAAAAAAATTCGTGATTAAGAAGACCGCGACTTATGAATTTTAAAAAGATTTCTTCAAATGAGCGCGAACTAGAACCCCTAAGGTCGGGTACTCCTAGGGAGGGAGTTTTAGTGAGTAGGTGTACGAGAAGTACGAGTCTCACAGTACCTCAATATCCCACGCCCTACGGTGTCGTGAATGAGGTCTGCATGATAATCTTTCTGTGCTATTCTCAACTTTGATTTGTCATTTTTTTTTGAGCTACAAGTATTAATGTTTGCTTTTATTATGGCAGCCATATTGTATTTTTGCTCATGTAAAGGCCTGTGAAAGGAGCTTTCCAATGATGTACAACATGCTTGAGAAGTCTGGTAATTGCACTGACAATTTTGAGAAAAACCGTTTTGAGGATAGTAAGCTATGAAGTCCAATACCAGAAAACAAATGACAAAAAAAAGTGTTCAAAAAGCAGTAGGCCATGGAGTCTAACAATAGCCACTTTTAACATAATTTTCCGTAAGAATTCACGATAAAAGAATATTGTGATTTAATTAATTTACAATTACTTAATTAGGTAATATTATGTAAAACAGTTTAAAAGCGAAACCCGGCAATAACAAATAGAAACTCAAATTTCACAAAACAACACAATTAGAAACGAAACTCAACAAATAATAAAATAGAAACCTAAAAATACACTAAATAGAAAATTGTTCAATATGGCCACTGGTTTGTTCAATGCACTTTACATACCTTTTTGAAACATGCCTGCAAACGCTGGTGAGGGTGTTTTGGTTGATATGATTTATAGCTTCCGTGATTCTGTTTCGTAATTCATTAATATTTTCTGGTGGATCCAATTAACACACATCATTCTTCAAGGTACCCCAAAAATAAAAATCCATGGGTGTTATATCAGGACTTCGAGCACACCAATGAACCGGTCCAGTTACAAATGACACGATTGTTAAAATTTTGGTAAAAAAATTCTATCACGATTCTAGCATTGTGAGCTGGAAAACCGTCTTGTTGGTACCAAATCTCGTCTAAATTATCATGAACTCTTCTAATTGTTGGTAAGATATCATTTCTTAAAAGATTAAGATACATTTCCTCAGTTAAATTATTTTCAAAAAAGAACAGACCAACAATGAAGTTACCTGATTTTTTTAAAATTAGCTGTCTAATCTACAAATAAAAATAACATTTTTTCACCTAATAAGCCGCACCAAACCCAATAATCCCTATTGTGGCGATTATACACACCACAATTTGTAAATCTGGATTCATCAGTCCATATTATTTTCAAATGAAAGTTTTCATCTTGCTGACATTGTCCTTGATACCATCTGCAGAATTGAAGTCGCTTAGCGTAATCGTCAACATCTAAGCCTTGTACGATTGGAGGTTTGTATGGATGGTAAGACGGAGGGTTTTCGTTTGAAACCTGTAACACGGCATTATTTCTTTCTTCATTTCTAGGCATCAATAGTTTCTCTGCGTGGAAGCTACCGTCGTTCAATAGATTGGTCATTATCCTGCGAAATATTTTGGTGTTGGGTTGTCGTCTTTCTGGGTAGTTGTTTTGATATAAATTTGGAGCTGCCTCAGTATTTCGGTTAGAACGAACATGACATTCCAACACGTGAAAATATTTTTCATTACTGAATATATTGTTGAATAATATTTAAAATAAACAGGAAACAAACTATTTAGTACAAAAAGTTTAGCAACGTGTTAAATACACCTCAAATTGTTCAGATAATTAAGAATGACAGTATTCTTAATCGTCGCGATAGTGTTATGCCCATAGCAACCATTCTTAATTGTTGTTTTTCAGTTGACTTACGTTTAAAAATCACACAATTTTCAAAGGCGTCTTGGTATATCATTAATCTACTTTTTATTGAGTTCTGTTAGTAAATTTAGTTATTTACTAGCTTTACGTATTTAATTAAATTATAAAATTTTTTTAGGATAATGTTGTAATGTAAAATATCATTTGTAATAATGGGCCGATTAATTGGTTTGCTCTAAGTTCCTATTTTTTTATCGCGAATCATTACGGAAAATTATGTTAAACGTAGAAGTCTATTGTTAGACTCCATGACCTACTGCTTTTTGAATACTTTTTAGGTCATTTGTTTTCTGGTATTGGATTTCATAGCCTACTATCCTCAAAACGGTTTTTCTCAAAATTGTTGTTGCAATTACAAGATTTCTCAAGCATGTTGTACATCATTGGAAAGCTCTTTCCACTGGATATCACATCAGCAAAAAATCCAATATGGCTGCCGTAATAAAAACCAACGTTGATACCTGTAGCTCAAAAACAAATGGCAATCCAAAGTTGAGAATAGGACAAAGATTACTCTGTAAAAAGTGTCTTGATAATGTGCAAGTCGTAGACATGTCAGATCAATGCCTACTTAGATATTGAAGAAAAAAGGAATCGACAAATTTTGTTTTTTTTTTTCAAAATAGGTCGAAAACGAGAAGAAGGCAGAGTAAAATACAAGTCAGATTTGGAACGAGCATGAAATTCTACAAAACATTGCTAATTTAACCGTCTTCCTTTCTCTAATAATGACGGAGATAGCAATACATTCCCATATAGTTTGGGCACACTCTATACACAAAATTCAGAGTTGAAATGGAGGTAAAATTGTATCTGAAGCTATAAAATATCCATGCTAAATATTGGAGACCGAAATCACAACAGAAAGTGAAAAGCTGCATAAAAAACCACATCTTAAAGAAAAGATGAAACAGACTCCAAATAATATTATTATTGGTGCAGATAGCGAAGATAGATATATGAATGATGATTTTGGTGCGGGCAAGCCAAGGGCGTGGTTGTTTGTTCGTAAATGTAGGCCCAATACAACAGAAGAAAAAGTGATGTCATACAATTAGTGGATAGTTAGGATAGATAATGAGGTGACGTATTTGGACAGCAAGGGTAGCAACAAAGCATTTGAAGCGGAGCCGACTTTGGTCTACTCCCCGCTTTGCACGAACCAATGTTTGGCGTAGTGTACCTACTGTTGCTAAAATTGTTTTACTTTTTTTCAGAGGCGGCAAGTAGCGTAAGACTGTGAATTTCACATATAACTTTAATAACGCGGTAAATATGTACAAAGAGAAACAATCTGGACGCAGAAAGTTTGTTATGGTAGCGAATTTTCAAAAAAAAAATTTCATTTTAGAGATTCCGCTTTAATGGAAGGCATCAAGTAGACCGGTCTGCGATTTTAATTATGGTGAAAATCCATCTAGCTTTACTTATATAATTATTCACAAAAAATTTCTAACAAAGATTTTAAAAAAATGTAAACATGGAAATTTGCAAAAAATTTCTTTCACGAAAGTTCGTTTTTTTTTTACAAAAATGGGCTTACCTAAGTAGTGTTACAAGAACATTATATATTTTACGAAAATCTGGCAATTATTTTTTTTTCACAAAAATCTAAAACATTTTCTTTTCCAATAACATATCAAATGTTTATTATTAATAATTGCCAATATTTCACAAAAAGCTTACAGAAAATGATTTCTACGGAAACACTAGAAACAATTTCGGCAAAAACTGACTGAATATTTTTAAGCGAAAATTTGAGCGCTTCCAAGTAAAGAAAAATATAAGCGAGAAAATACTCATATGTTCATGTCACCAGCTGTCCGAAATCAGATTATCCAAGCCTGTCACTTTGAAGTTTCATTGGACATTTGTGGAAAAAATTTATGAAATATGTACTTATGTACTATTAAAATATAAACACATGGATAATCCTATTAATAATAATAACACCACAGTAGACAAACTCCGCTCCCAGAAGTCTTAGACTTGTGCGGGGGGAGGTTACATACACATATAGACAAAGGACACTACCCATAACTCATCAGAAGCTGGCCTTTCCACATTCAAGTAAAAAAGACCGACTGTCCGAATACAGGACACGAACCCGCGACCTACTAGTCCAATTCGAGGGGTTACTCACTTCGCGGACTGAGCTGTTCAGCCTGTTTAATATTATTTTATTATTATAATATTTATTATTATTATTATTAAGTTTATTATTTCTCACCTTTCTTTGTACAAAAGTTAATTAAAATATTTTACTGTTTTTCACAGCATCGGTGGTCCAGTGGTAAGAACGTGTGCCACTGGACAAAAGGGTACTGGGTTCGGTCCCCTGGGATCGATTCACAGTGTTCCCCTTTCACTTTTTTAGTACACTGTATTAGGGCAAGTTAAACCTTATAGGTTAATAGCAAATTGGGCTATTCAAATATGAAGCATTTGATCAAAATTCGCTACCATAACGCCCTTGCTGCATCCAGAATTTCTTTTCTTACAAACATGCATTATATTTCTATGGAAAATGCACAAATGCAATAACATAAGGCGTGTTTGATTAAAAAAAAAAAAAATTTGTATCACCAACGACTTATGGGCCACTCTGTAGAAATATTTTTTTAAGACGTAGCTCAAGACACCCTATAATTAATGTATAAAGATTTTTTTCAAATCTTGTATAATAACGGATATATTGAGGTTTATTGATTTTTTACGAAAATTCGACAAAAATTATATACCATTAAACGATAAACTCTATAGCTAAGACTACTGCCAAGCATCAGAGAAAGAGTCTATTTGAAATGAATTTTCTGGAAACATTTTAGTAAAATAAAGGACAATGACTGTTGAAACTAAGACTTCAGAGTTTGTAAAACATCCTTCTTGAGACATTTGATTTTCATAGCCCGTATTAGATTCAAGTTATTTGCCTAAATGTTGCCGATTTTGACGTTTTAAATCGCAACTTTGACGTTTTGAGGAAAACCCCAATTTATTTTTCTTTAAATGCCTATAACTTTTTTGTATTTTGAGCTACATAGCTGAATTGGTAGGTGACTTACCTATAAGGATGTAAACCCGAGTACCAAGTTTGGTTGCCCTTACTTTGTTAATTTCGGAGATATAAATTTTTTTCGAAAGAAAATACAAAATTTTTCGGGAAAACCTGGGCAGATTTTCCTGGCTAACGAACTTGTCCAAGCCATTTGCAAACGGAATTTATTCACCAAATTTAATCAAAATCGGCCCATTATTTTTTGTGTTATCGGTGTGATACATATATATATATATATATATATATATATATATATATATATATATATATATATATATATATATATATATAAACATATAAAAATTAAAACTGACCCCGGATATGTGTTCTGGGGGGCCTAATTAGCGCTCATTTGAAGAAATTTTTTCAAAATTCAAAAGTCGGGATCTCCTCATTAGTGAATATTTTTTTTAAGAAAATTCACTAAAATACTAGTTTTCCTCGAAAATTCTCTAAAGAATCGCATAATCTGATTGGTTACTAGAATTGAATAGGAAATTAAAAGATTTTTTCAAAACTGGTCCCTACATCAATCATTATAAAAATTATAATTATATATGTAAAGACACAAAATACAGGCTGTTCATTTGTTACGGCAGTTTAACTCCACTATCTATTCGTAAAGACGTCGTATCACAGTTTATGAAATGTAATAGAAACGTGAAGAGTTGTAAGACAATTGAAATAACTCGAAAACAATTAACCATATGATTTTTTTGCCCTTGCAAACATGCGTTGTAATTCGATTGAAAATGAATTAATATAAGAGCTGTTCTATTGAAAAACAGAAGATTTGTATCACCAGTGGCTTATGAGCCACCTTGTGATTGTCTAAATAATTTCACAGGATGCAGCTCAAGACACCTATACTCAACGCATATATTTTTTTCTTCTATAATAACGAATATTTTGAGCTTTATCAAAGAAATGCGGTTTCCTGCATATATGTTCACAGATAAAAACTGAAACTGACCCAGGATATGGGTTCTAAGGTATGGTTTGCGCTTATAGGAGGAAAACTTTTCAAAATTCAAAAGTCGCAGTCTCCACAATGGCGCATTTTTTCTTCGAAAATTCGATAAAAATGATAAACTATTAAACCATAATTTCTATAACTGAAACTACTGCCAAAGCATCACAGAAAAGATCTATTTAAAATAAATTTTCTGCAAAAATTTTAGTAAAATCAAGTACAAGAACGATTGCATCTGAAAGCTTTGTAAAACACACAACAGCAATTACTAACTTAAAAACATTGATTGAAAATTTTAAAAGTAAGCTGTAGAAGTGTGTGCAGTGATAACCTCACTGATAATTTTATGAAGTAAAAACCTAATCCAATCACAGTAATAGCGATACGTTTTATTAAATTTTTATTAGGGTTACTGTACCTATAAGCACAGAAATATTCCACATTTTATTTATCGCTTCATTACCTTTAAAATAAAGCAACTCACAAAGGTGATTAAGGTCTAAAGCTTGAGAATTCGCTGAGAATAATTAAGATAAATTGGGGCTCCTTGCGAAGGAGGATCCTGATTATATACTTACAATAACCGTTTACTAATTTTGATAGATTAATAATGTTCAAAAGCATTTCTTTGTGTCTTAAATAGATAAATTAACTGGAATGAAAGTAATTTGGTACAAAAGAGTTATAAGGGGAAAATTTATGCCCTATAATTAATGTTTTTTAAGCAGATAGTAATTTTACCATGACAATAGCAGAGAAAATGCGCCCCGGCTGAAACCATTACCAAGTAACCTTTATAAAACCTATAACACGTAGATTTGTTAAATCTTTCTAGATTTATGGGGAAAAAAAATAGACTCCAAAATAGGCACTAAAAAGCGAAAAATAACTGTACAGGTATAATTTAAAAGCAAAAAATTAATTTAAATTAAATATTACTATATGCGCTACCTACTTATCTGTTTGAAGTCGGTGCCAGGCCAATAGGTAGTAGGTAGATAGGCTAGATCAACTCCCGCCACATCGCTCGTTTCTCCACGCACGCGACGGAATGGGTGAGCGTGGGTTGATATTTGATCATTAACAACATATGCAGATATTTCATTAGAATTATAATTCGTTATTCATTAATCTGTTTATATCGCTAAGTATTATTGTATTTCAGGCTTATCTCCGACTTAAAATAGATAAGTAGGTATCGCTTATAATAGTATTTTATTTAAATTAATTTTTGTCCTTTAACTTGAACTTGTAATCCAGTTAATTTCGCTTTTTAGTGCCTATTTTGAAGTCGGTTAATTTTTTTGTTTATTTTTCCATTTTTAGTGCAAATATACCTACGTAGTAAGTATGGTATTAGAATACTACTATAATAAAATGAGTGCCATATTACCTACAGTATAAGTTTGAGTTACTTAGATTATAAGAGAATTTCGCTCGATTTCCCTGATCCACTCATCAGATCCTGACTTGGTGAAAATGGAACCACCTCAGGAGTTTAGTTTTTCCAACAAAAAAAGATCTTATTAAATTGGTCGACAATTGACGAAAGTGTCGGTGAGCATGCATAAAAAATTGAATATTTCCGTCGATTCCCCTGATATTTCATCATCAGGTCCTGACTTGGTGAAAATGAGACCGCCTCGGGAATATACCCTTTCGAACAAAACATGTATATTAAATTATGAATTTTTTTGTTCTGCACATTATGAGATTGGATTGTGTTTATTTTTAAAATCTTTACATTAAATATATATCTTACGTTTATGAGTCAGTATTATTTTCGCTAGTCGGTTAACATTACGTATTGATAAAGACGCAAAACTGTTACTTCCATATCGTCAATACGTGTGGAAGTGTGGCGTCGGCGACAAAAATTTAATTTTTTTTCCGCTAAAACATCGTAAAAGCTATTAAAACATATAGCATGATTTTGGAACAACATTTTTTAATGTTTGTCGGTCTGTCGGAATGTATGTCTGTCTGTTTGTAGCCACGATATATTTAGAACGAATTTAGATATCGTCTTTAAACTTGGTGTACAGTTAGCACCCGACAAGGGAACGGGTGAGATTGCTTTTGGGTAAAATTCTTCTAGGGATCAATGGTGGAAGTGAATTGGTGAATATTGACAGTTTTTTTTTTAAACTCGTGTAATATAACGTTTTAGAGTTTATTAGAAAACTTTCAATTTCATCAAACGTCTGATGTTCTGCGCTGAAATGAAGTTAGGGGTTGGAATATAGGTGAAAGAATATTCGATTGTTTTGCTCAAGCGTCGCAAAAAGTCTCAAAACATCTAGAAAAAACTTGATTCTGGAACAAATCTTTTGTCTGTCGTCCTGTACGCCTGTCTGTTAGTGTGCGCAATAACTTTAGAACGAATCGAGATATCATTTTCAAACTTCGGATCCAGTTAGCCCCTAATAAAGGGTTGTTTTTGGGTAAGATAGTTTCAGGGGGTATGGGGTAAATGAGAAGGGATTTGGTAAAAATTGACTTTGTTTCGTTAAAACTCGAGTGAGATAAGGTTTTAGAAGTTTATGGGTACAGAAATACGAATATTTTCTTTGTGGTCAAATCATGGATCCTAAATCCATTTCATGAGAATGGCTTTCTGTGAAGAGTAAATTACCACAGCTATGTGTAAGTTATGATTCAATTTTCAACGCTATTTTTTTGCATTTGCTGGTACAATAAAGTGTTGGGTGAGTATTGGAAAGTTAAAAATATTTTAATCATTTCACCAGTATTTATAGAATTCTTTTTAACCGTACATACTTCAATTTAATTAATGTTCTAGATTTTGAGGTAAAGCTAACCGCCAAAGTACGAAATAAAAGTTTTTAAACTTTAAAGCATACCTAACGTAACATGGCGCAGTCAGTGGGATATTTAGATATTATTATATATTCAAAACCTCGTGTACCATTAATCAAAAAGATGCTGTTTGAAAGAGCACAACCTGATTTTATTATATATATATATATATATATATATATATATATATATATATATATATATATATATATATATATATTTCATTACGTCCGTCAGTGCCCTTGTTAAAGGGGAATATTTAAATGGAAATGTGACGAGGAAAAAGTCGTTTTGCCCGAACGTTAGTCAATATCAGCTCATATATATTTATCCCGTAACCTCGTTCCTTTATCATGCCCGCAATTCAGTCGTCTCTCTCTCTATGTACACAACGCTTGACGGGGCCCACTTAGAGTTTTATTTGGCAACAAGACCACAAGCGACATTGTGTGCCAGGGCTCAAATTAAATTTTAGATCGTGCGACATATATTTTGTCAAGTTACTGCGTTACTTTGAGCTTTTAATCTGGCTTGCTGCGCGATCTTTACAGATAAATTTTTTATCATCATAGCTGGTTATTCTAACCCGAATTTCGAAAGCTGCATTCCCTGGAAGCTTAATGCTGCCAATATTTCCTTTGACGAACACGGCACACGCACATACCAAAAATTGAATATAAACGGCGTAAGAAAACCCAGAAGATAACGCACGCTTTTCAGACGTTGCTTACATTTTCTCTGTTAGCATATAGGAAATACTCCTTTCCGTTTTTTTTTTTGTATGTTGAACAAATATACAAAGGCAAACTTTGAGTGCATACTATTATGTAAAATACACAAACTCCCTTGATAAAAATTCTGTTTTACTCTGTTCTTCATTGTTAGCATAACTTGAAATCTAAAAAGCGTTTAAACTAACAAATACGAATTTTTGGTACCTACGTTAAAAATGCATATAGAAACTATATAAACTTTTGCGAACAAATATTCTGTGAAACGATTTAATCAATATAAAAAAGTTACGTCGAATCTGAAGAACCCAGTTTATCACATTACTGTTTTCAGACCTGACTATCGTTTCGCTAACGAAGTTATCGTGATCAGAGGAATTGATAGAAACTGGACCTCCTATTTATATACTAGTTGACAAGCAATTACAAACAGAGACCTCTAGGGAGGTATAAAGATAAACACTCACTGCTTAGGCGAATATCCCTATAATTAAAATTTCATTTCCTGCCTTTGTAAAACTGCGTGTCCTTATTTAATTTTCCTTCGAAGAAAGAGACATTGATTAGATATATATATATATATATATATATATATATATATATATATATATATATATATATATATATATATATATATATATATATATATATATATATAATAGGTTAGAACCATTTGCAATTACTAAACTAAGGCAAGTAGACGTAGGTATATTTTTTTACATAATTCGATTTTAAATAATTTTTGTAATTTCTATCTTTTTCTATTAATTTTAATCAATAGTGTTTTTGTGTGTTTTGTTATTATTTTGTATTTATTTATTTATTTTTTTAATATTTTACTAATATTATTTATTTTATTAATATAATTTTATAATATATTAATATATGAAATTTTTTTTTAGTTGCTAGTTTTTCCTTTTTTTTTGTAATCTCCTTAATGTATTTTTATATAATTTTTTCCACTCAAATAAGGATGGTCTGGGTCACAATTCTTGCTGCTAAGGGCTCCCTCAAGGCGACTTTACAAAAAACACACTGCAATTGGACCACAGTATGTGTGTGCTAATCACGGACGCCAGGATTCAGTTTCATCTCACTATCCTGATTTGCAAAATTCCTGTCTTTCTGTAAAGAGGGTAGGTATATTTAACGGGCCCAACATCGCATGGACACGGGACCGACGGCTTTATGCCCTCTTCAAAGGGCGGAACGTGCAGACATTCAACTTGCTCAAGTACAATACTACAACCTCGGTTGATGTTAATATTACAGTGTGTACTGAAAAGTGAAATGAGAACCTTGGGATCGAACCCAGTACCCTTCGGTCTAGAGACACACGTTCTTACCGCTGAACCACCGAGGCTCTTGGACCACACTAAGACGGGTAAGATAATAAAGAGGGAAAACATAGGGATTTTAATTCTAAACACAAATGTACTCACAATAAAATTTTTCACCTAACCTATATGTGCATTATTAGTGAACTTCCATTAAGAAAATTCACTAGTAAAGAAGTATCGATGGTGAGACTTTCGGAAAATTTCTTCAAATAAGCGCGAATTAGAGCTCCTGGAACCCACTTCCATGGTCAGTTAAAATGTTTATATATATATATATATATATATATATATATATATATATATATATATATATATATATATATATATATATGTATATATATATATATGTATATATATATATATATATATATATATATATATATATATGTATATAACCGAGAGGTCAAAAAATACTTTACTGATTTGGACCAAATTGGGAATTACTTGCTAATGTCTTGGGTGAGTTCGTTCACGAAATCTTAACCAAATATTTTTTAAACGCAATATCTCTCAAATTTTTTAATTTATTGAAACAAAAATTTACAACTTAAAAGAATATGGACAGACGTGGTTGTGTACCAATTTTCAAGTCGTTTGATCAACGGAAGATAAAGTTATTCGAAATTAATAATAAAATAATCCTCGACATCACTTCAGATCCTGTAATGCAATATCTACAATGTTGGACAAAGACAGATGACGTTATCTGTACTGCAATGCTATTTAAATAAATTGTAGACAAAAACCTAAACAATGGACGTTTTTGCAAAAGGTCAGACATTGTGAAAGATACGACAGGGACGCCATCTCGGTGCAGGACCGGGTAGTATGTTGTCACGACAACTGTAGTTTAAACAAAATTTTATAGATAGAGCTGTGTAACTAACAATTTTGTAAGTTGTCAGCCTTGGATTATTTATTTCCTAATACCGGGACAAAGTTTGTGTCCAAAAGTGCTAAATATTAGCATGGGAATGTATACTAATAAATAAAAAAATGTAATGACGGTGATTCAATTTGTTTAAAAGCAATCTAGAATGGCGTTTCACTATGTATAAATATTAAGCTTCCCATTCTTCACGTTCACGGCATTTAAAATTAAAAGCCATCTCCCTCCCTCTTTCCTAGTTTAATCTGACCACACGTAGTTATTTGCTATTTGTCGTAGAGAAACGTGTATACTCACGATATGCGCATCACATAACATTGAAATCGACTCCGGTGATGCTGATTGCTAATACTAGTGTTGTAAATATTCGGATTATTTTGATATTCGGTTGATACGGATTCACATAAAATAATATTCGGATTGTTATTATTATTATTTATTCATTGATACAAATTATACGGTATGCCTATACAATAAGTCTGAGACTTGTGCTGTACATTTGCCTAATTTAAAAGTTATAGCTATCTAAAGCAATGTGACAATTATATATCAAATTCAGCAAACTTTAAATTTTGACAAACCAGGTAAAAAAATTTTCCTTACTTTTATTTATTCAATCTAATGCTTCCCCCATTGCCTTCATTTATGATATATCTAAACCACTTCAATACACCATCCTAACTATCACTCTACCTCCACATACCATATTTTTGCAAAAATTATTAATTTTATATAAGATCAAAACTGACATGATTCTTAAACAGCTAAGAAGGGTATATTATACTTATATTTCGTATGGGATGGAATCGTAGATGCCGTATAGTAATAAGTAATAATAATATGTTTTATTATTATTGTCCAGGGAATACCAAGGTATCTTTACAAATATATAGGATCAGTTCGTGTTAAGTTTATTGTAATTAGTAAAATATAATGGTGACCAATAACTAAACCAAAAAGATTCTGTGGTGTTCATTATTTCACTTTTATTAATAAAAAATTATTTTATAACTGCACCAGCAGAAAAATTTGTTTTAAAAGAAACTTCTCGTGTCAACAAACCCCTGTGTAATCTAATTGACACATTAAAAATAGATAAGCAGGATATAACGTAACATTCTAAGAATGTAAGAAAAAGGTTGATTACCGTTATAAAATATTGCGAGTACGGGGTACGTAAAGGTTAAGCAGGTTTAACTTAATATTTGTTATTACGAATTACGAATACGAATACCGAATCTGTTTTATTCTCTTGCTGCTGTTATTGACTGGCTGACCCTGCAGTATACGTCATTCAGCTCATAGATATTTTGTATCCTACACATACACTCTGTTTACTATATACGATTCCGTATTAGGTATCATAAATATGTTGTATCGTGAATGTACACTCTATTTGCTATATACAACTCGGTATTACATATCACGCTGCCAGAAATATTCGGATTAATACGAATAGTTCAATACTGGGATTCGACGAATATGTGTGTTCTCACAACACTAGTTAATACTTTATTAGGATCTTATGATTTTAGGATCATATGATAAAAAAATTAGGCACCTATATTCTAAGGTTAATATAAATAGTAGGTAAAGAATAACGCAAACTAAATGAATACCGCAATAGTAAATAAGTGCTTAAAAGTGTTTAAGTGCGTTATGGTAGCGAATTTTTATAAAAATATTTCAAATAGTGATAACCCAATTTCCGATGAAACTAGAATCTTCAGTTTTGATACATAGTAAAACCTATATAAAAGCAGCGCGGATACTAAATTTAAGAAATAACACAATGAGCGTCACAGATAATGACAAATTTGTTTTAAAAAACCTTTTTTGTTATTTTGTTTGCAGAAACTGGTTCGATTGAGTTGATTAAAACCGATCAGTCAAGCGATTAATATAGAACAATACTTACCTGCCAGCTATAATTTCATAGATGCATTCCGTTTGTAAATAAAAATTAAATGTTCGGTAAATTTGCAGATTAGCACATGGAAGGATGTTTAGAGAAATCTTTTTTTTTAATATGCTTAGAGTCCCTTTTGCATCCCCAAACCACAAGAATAATTTCTTGCAAACAGCCCACAAGATACTTACGGGACCAAGAGTGAATAGGGGTGCTGGGCGGATAACAATATAAAAAGGAAATTTGAGCGGAAAGTGTGAAAGAAACAGCCTAGTTGGACCTCTTTAAGCTGCCTTTATCCCATTTTGGAGAGCTATACCTCCTTAAAATCCTGTTTACCGTCTATATTCAGCGCAGGTCCCGTAACTTTCTTAGGGGTTGCTCCAAAGGAATTTTTCTTGTTTACATTGTTATTGTTTATTCATTGAAGGCGATTGTACGCATGCAGAAGGGGAAGGAGAACCCCTGCGACAAAGCAGCGAACCAAGGTTTTCAATTTATGTTTAGAGTGTTATCTCATTTCATTTTTTTTAAATATTTTTCCAAAAATGATTTTGAGGTTGTCTTGTTTGCCAGTCTTACATAGTAATCTGCAATATTTTATGATTTTAAAAAAGTTTGAATACAGCAACCGTAAATAAGTCTTGGAAAGGGTTTACGTTTACGAGTTATTTCAATTGTTTGCAACTTGTTGCGTTCGTTACTTTACCAGTGGAGTCCCATTAAACCGATGCCTTCATAGAGATTTCTTTTACATTATTTGTCAAATAAAGTTAAGATGTATATGTATGTGAGCGCCTGTGTATGTACAGGCGCTCTCAAATAGTGGCTCAGTTTCAATTTATATATATATATATATATATATATATATATATATATATATATATATATATATATATATATATATATATATATATATATATATATATATATATATATATATATATATATAAGTCGATATCACCCTGTATGTTGCAACGCAAAACTGTAATACGTGTGGTGAAGGTACACATACTGGTGTGTTGTGTGCAAAAGACCAATCTTGTAGGTTATTTTTCCTTCAAGTTATCAGGTATAAAGTGGAACTATGATTCTGGAAATAAAATTCTAAAAAAAAAACGAAATATTTTGAAAACGGTTAATTTTAGATACATAGTATGCTAGTAAAAGTCCACCTTAAATAACGAGTACAATTCAAAATTCTATTAAAAAGTGGCTTATTGTATTTAAAATAACGAAGTTGATGGACACTTCCGGTAGAACCGACAGTGGCACGTGAGCAAAAATATTTTAGTTTAATTGGACTTGGCCGAATACCTAGGAATCGAAATTTTCCAAATTAAAATCGGTTTGGTTTTTGAGAAACGCCTAACAGAAACTCTTGGTACCTCACCTTGTATTTAGTCATAAAATTTAGTTGAGGAATTTCATGTCAAATATTTATTTAATATTTATATTAATTTATTGTTATTAGATTAACTTATATGATTTAAGTAAGGAATTCATATTATATTAATATAAAAATAGTTTTGAAAATTAAAAAAAATCACATTCATGCCTATAATGTATAAAATATTTGGTCATTAGTCACCGCATAAAATTTTATATACGGATTTAATGCATGCTCTATATATAATGAGACAAAATATAGTTTAGAAAAAGTCACATTTATTTTATGAAAATATAACTCAACATTCACAAAAACTTGGTGAAAAAAATATAAAAACACACTTTAGTAGGCATATTTGAAAACTGACTGCGCCTGGATTAGTGCACGTAGAACCTGCGCCTGCCGAAGGGTCAAAATTGGCTTACCAGGCCTACATTTATTCTCATTAAGATTCAAGTCCTTGCCAAAAGGCAGTTTTAAATATTGCCAGTTATTTCAAGATCAGCGGCAACAGATGTTTTTCATTCCTATGATAAAGAGTTACAAGAAATATTTTAAAATGAAAAACGCACCCTAATGTTCTAAGAGTTTCTTATCAAACCTTCTAGCTCAACATTTTTAATCTATATTTAAATCCGGAAATAGGCAGATGGATAACTTTCACCGTCAAGAAGTAATTCATCATAGTCAGAGACACTTCCCCCTGTCATTTGTAATTACGGACATAATTCAGTTAAGAAATCCCTGATGAGATGATGAGAGACGAGGTGTGCCGAAGTTTAAATTGAAACTCTTGAATATGAAGTGTTCAGATTATAACACGATTATCTAATACCTACTTGACAACTGCATGCAGATTTAGACTGCGTTTAGCTACTGTTATGTTATTTGACTATTAATCAGAGTATTGTAAACTAATCTCATAAAACATATTAGCCACAATACCTACATCTTACAAATTTGTTAGCTACAAGGTTATAAATAACAAACACAACTCCTGAGGTGGTTGTGGTTGAAAACTAGCTTCGAGACAATTCGTTTCATTAACGACAGATTTGTTGTTGTTAGCGAATTTTCATTAATAAAAATTCGCTAATAGAGAGGTCACGATGAAAAGCTTTGTAAAAAATTTCTTCAGATGAGCCAGAATTTGGGGCCCAAGAACCAAAAACCAAGGTTCGTTAAAATTTATATATATATATATATATATATATATATATATATATATATATATATATATATATATATATATATATATATATATATTGTAACGGGGGCACTTCGCCCTTATTAAATTTATTTAGGTTTAATCAGCCTTAACTGACCTAAGAAGATGGATTATTGGAATGGATACTGTAGAGCATGGGGATGTTTAATAGAAAGCCCCAAATTTTACTATACACCTACAGTAACATATACCCTGCGACCACTTTTTGTCGCCCTCGTACGAGGTTTCAATATTACTTGAAATATAGGGTGGTTTGGTTATATATATATATATATATATATATATATATATATATATATATATATATATATATATATATATATATATATATATATATATATATATATATATATATATATATATGGTTGGTTTACTATATCTAGAAATAAAATTCAATCGTTTATGTATAAAAACTCATTTAATATAAATTAAATGAGTTCAACACACCCGATTTTACAAAAAAAAAAAATGGATACCTCAATATTTAATAGTATGAATTTACTCTATTGTGCCCCCTTAGAAGGAAACGTCAATTCTTGCGCAAAGGGCGCCTTAAAAGAACAATGGATTTATTTACCACTTCAATAATTTACAAAGCCCTGCTTGTCTTAAAAATTATGAGCAAAATTAGAAGTGATAAAATATTAGCCTATATTTAATTAACTATCCACATAATCCCCTTGTGGTATACCTTTTCAGGGGTTGATTTCCCTTTTTCTGTTTGTACTTACATTTCCTAAACCTTTCAACTACTAATCTTATTCCAAATCCCTTGACTAAACTACTATAATTGTCCCTTGGACATAAATTTACTCCCCCGTACAGTTAGTTTAAATAATATGGACAAAATTGATAATTTATGACCTAGTCTAGATTTTATTATGCTTATGATAAAATCCTCCGATGCAACCACCATGTATGTCCTTTTTATTATCATTGACAAGAAAATAAAATTATATCTAACACTTACCCCTTGGCCCTCGGTATTTCAGTATGAAATAAGACAATACAGACCTGGTAAGGTACCCCAGCACCTCTTCTCTAGTAGGTTTAAATAGATAGCGGTCAATAACGATTAAGTAATATACTTTTAAATAATCAGAAGATTACTTCCCGTAATAGATCTATAACTGAACACCGTGTGTTCACTAGCTCCTTGGCTTTTACTGCCTAACCCCGAGTTCCACGCTTCACTGCCGGTTCCCTTTTGCGTTCCTCCTTCAAAGAAACCTCTGCTCCCCTGACTCCATGCTTGAACCCTCGACTCTAGTCAGCATTGTCAGGTCATCGAATTTTTCCAAGTACTCTTGCACTTAACTTGGACTTGTGAGATTTTATGCATACCCCCCCCCCCTTCCAGCGGTATTGGGTTACAACATCCCCTCACGTTTCTAAGCCAAAGTCTCACCGGTCGTTGCCCGTTACTCTTCTGACAGGACAGTAATTGCGTGTTGAAACAATTACATTGTATTTTCCTGCCTTCGAATATGGTTTCGTTCTTACCGTGTATTAAATTAATTAATTAAGGTATTTTTTTATGTTTGCTATCCAGTATTTATAATTCCCTCTTGGAAAAAACTCCTATTTAGCGGTATCTGTGCGCTCTATAGGCTGGCCTATAATTATAGATGTCTTTTTGGACACTAGCCCAAACTCAAGCAGATAGCCCTGGTTACAATATATATCTGCATGTATCCGAGCGATCACTCAAAAAGACTAAACTAATTTCAACCAAACTAGGCAAAAATCTCCATTCAAGTTCGTTAATCAGTCTTTATGCTCAAATTTTTCCGGTGGAAAATCAGGGGAAACTTTTTCAAGACGCTATATTTTTGTAAGTATCAAAGTAACTAAAGTGACACTTTACATGTGGCTAGAAATAATGAAAATAAACCTATGTTGTGAATTTTAAGTAATTTGGTGGACAATATTTAGATTTTTTTTCCAAATTAAAAATAAAATCCCAAAGACATGCGTTGAAACGACTTAGTGGTTAATGTCCAATGCCTGACAGACAGTTAACTGCGATGCGTAGATTGACTCATACAACAGGTATAAACCATACATCAACGGTAACCAAACTAAATATATACCAGGCAAAAAACATACTACGTGAACCAACAATCGTGACATCTCGGCCGCATTTATGGAAAATGACAGACGACATGAAATTAAAAATTTGGAAAGTGATTGCTATTTAACTGGGGGATTCGATCAATTATTAAAATACACCATATTTGTAGCTTTATTAACGGCCTCAAATGCATTTTTAGCGCAGGATAGATGTATTATGCTGTCGCATAATATAGCAGAAATTTAAACAAAATCAAGCCAAGTCTCAATAAAAATGATTCTAAAATAGTTTCTTTTATCTTTAAACTTAAAAGTAAGACGTCATATAAGACCGAAACAGTAGTGGGATGTGTTTCAATGGTAATGCTACTAATTCTGTAATTAATTGTTACGTATACTTTGAATATAATATCCCGGGCATGAAGCCGATCTAAAGTATCACGCAAATAAAACGTTAGTTGACCTCTGCCTAGATGACGCAGTGGGCATCGTGCTTGCCGCCCGAGCAGAATGTTACGCGATCGAATCCAGCTCGATGAATGTATGTTTTTATGTTTTATTTTGACATATGGAGAAACAATAATAGTGCACAGATTTCATATACTTTGAACAAGATCTCGTTTTTTTAAACGCCTAAATAAGTTTGTCACCTTTGAGTCTGAAATTATAATTTGGTTATTGTTGATATTAAAAAAAAAAACGGTTTGATTAGGTTGACTGGAACGAAATCATACTAGCGATTATAAAGAAAAATAACTGCTACATTTATAATTTGGCAGATACTTTACTTTTCTAAATATAAATTAAAGTTTCTTCTGGAAATCTTCTGTATAACTTTAATGAAATTTGTAATACCAGTTTCTTTTAAAGAGACTTACACTGTCTACAGATATAGCAAAATTTAGTTCTTTAGCTTCATAGAAAATTTAAAAAAAAAAGACAAAACTTCTGGATGCAGCAAGTGCGTTATGGTAGTGAATTTTCATAAAAATGTTTTTAATAGCAAACATGTTTTTTTGAGAAAGCAGGCTTCAATCTATATAGTAGAAACAATGTGCCATGTTTCATCAAAATAACTTTATTGTTTGAAAATTTACAAAACTTTCCGAAAGTAAACTTAAATTGTTCCCGAAAAAACCGGTTTCCTGGTCAACCTTATAGGTTAATAGCAAAGTGAGCTATTCAAATTTGAAGCATTTAATGAAAATTCGCTACCATAGCGCACTTGATGCGTCCCGAATTTCTTTTTTCTCTTACAAAGATGTATTATATTTCGATGGAAAATGCAAAAGGCAATAACATTGGGCGTGTTCGATAAAAAAAATTTGAATCACCAACGACTTATGGGCCAGCCTGTTATTGTGGAAATATTTTTTAAGATGTAGCTCAAAACACCCTATAATTAATGCATACCATTTTTTCGTAACTTGCATAATAACGGATATATTGAGCTTTAATTATTTAACGAAAATTTGACAAAAATGATGTACCATTAAACGATAAACTCTATAGCCAACACTACTGCCAAAGCATCAGAGAAAGGGTCTATTTTAAATCAATTTTCTGGGAATATTTTAGTAAAATGAAGGACAATGACGATTGAAACTAAGAGGTCAAGCTTTGTAAAGCATTCTTCTTGAGACATTTTCTTTCCATATCTCATATTAATTTCAGGTTCATTGCCTAAATATTACCAATTTTGACATTTAAACCGCGAGTTTGACGTTTTGAGGTAAACCTAAATTCTTTTTTTAGACGCCTGTAACTTTTTTGTCCTTTAACATACAAAGCTATGTTTTGGTAGGTAGCTTTAGTGATATGAACCCGCGTACCAAATTTGGTTGCCCTTGCATTGTTAATTCCGGAGATATAAATTTTTTTGGAATGAAAACTCAAAATTTTTCCAGAAAACCTCGTCGATTTTCCTGACTAACAAACGTATCCAAGCCACTTACAAAAGGAAGGTATGTGCCAAATTTTCTGAAAGTCGGCCCATTATTTTTTGAGTTATCGGTGTGATACATATATATATATATATATATATATATATATATATATATATATATATATATATATATATATATATATATATATATATATATATATATATATAAACATATAAAAATTGAAACTGACCTCGGATATGGGTTATAGGGGTCCTAGTTCGCGCTCCTTTACAAAATTTTTTCAAAATTCAAAAGTCGGGATCTCCCCATTAGTGAATTTTTTCTACGAAAATTCACTAAAAACAAAGCAAAGAGTTTTCTCTACTAACACTCGAGAAATTCATAAATCAGAATGCCTCGACTATCGTGTTAGACTACCACCAAGTAATAGATTTATTCGAAAAGGCCAAAGGCTGCTCAGATGTATTAAGCATATTCCAGATCTATACCACCAAATATAGGGCCCTTATTGACACCTTAACAAAAATATATCGCTATTTCCAAGAAAGATATCAGAAATCTACAAGTACAAAAATTAGAAAAACTCTTCTAAACCATTTCACAATAAAAATTACAGGATATCTAACTTCTGATACAAACAGCGACACTTCAGAACCGAATTAGAATAATACAAAATTTAATTGGGGAAATAAAGAAGCCGACATGTAAGCCCTTGAAGCAGTTAGTGCTACATAATCAATAAAACTGACAGAAACTCTAACTAATGGTTTAAAAACTCTTATAAGAGAAAAAGTTGCCTGGTAAGCCCAATTGCATAACTCTCCATCTAAACTACGAACAGTAACACAGTCAGTGAAACCGTGGCCGCTTCTTCAAAACGATAGAAAATTACCTAATTTCAGTCGGTATTGTAGACTATTTATGATGTTTTTGAAGTTTTTTAACCGCAGGTTTATTGCTTCTCCCTAATAATCCTCGGGATTGATGAGAAGGAAAAAAATCAAATATAATGTACAAATATAACTGTATATGTAAACATTCAGTACATCCACTACATAATTAATAAAATAAAACTCTGGACGCAGCAAGTGCGTTATGGTAGTGAATTTTCATAAAAATGTTTAATTGCACATATGTGTGTTTTTTTTTAAGAAAGCAGGCATCAATTTTGGTTACCAGTATAACCTATATAGTAAAAACAATGTGCCATGTTTCATGAAAATAACTTTATTGTGTGAAAATGTACAAAACTTTCCAAAAGTAAACTTAAAAGTGTTCCCGGAAAAACTCGTTTCTTGGTCAACCTTATAGGTTAACAGCAAATTGGGCTATTCAAATATGAAGCATTTGATCAAAATTCGCTACCATAACGCACTTGCTGCATCCAGAATTTCTTTTCTTACAAACATGCATTATATTTCGATGGAAAATGCAAAAATGCAATAACATAAGGCGTGTTTGATTAAAAGAAAAAGAAAATTTGTATCACCAACGACTTATGGGCCAGCCTGTGATTGTAGAAATATTTTTTTAAGATGTAGCTCAAGACACCCTATAATTAATATATACAATTTTTTTAATATCTTGTATAATAACGGATATATTGAGCTTTATTGATATTTTACGAAAATTCGACAAAAATTATATACCAATAAACGACAAACTCTATAGCTAAGACTACTACTAAGCATCAGAGAAAGGGTCTATTTGAAATGAATTTTCTGGAAACATTTTAGTAAAATGAAGGACAGTGACGGTTGAAACTAAGACTTCAGGGTTTGTAAAATATCCTTCTTGAGACATTTGATTTCCATAGCCCGTGTTAGATTCAAATTATTTGCCTAAATGTTGCCGATTTTGACGTTTTAAATCGCAACTGACGTTTTGAGGAAAACCCCAATTTATTTTTCTTTAAATGCCTATAACTTTTTTGTTTTTCGAGCTACATAGCTAAATTTTAGGTAACTTACCTATAAGGATATAAACCCGCGTACCAAATTTGGTTGCCCTTACTTTGTTAATTCCGGAGATATAAATTTTTTTCGAAAGAAAACACAAAATTTTCCAAGAAAACCTGGGCCGATTTTCCTGGATAACGAACTTTCCAAGCCATTTGCAAAAGGAATTTATTCACCAAATTTAATCAAAATCAGCCCATTATTTTTTGAGTTATCGGTGTGATATATATATATATATATATATATATATATATATATATATATATATATATATATATATATATATATATATATATATATATATATATATATATATATATAAACATATAAAATTGAAACTGACCCCGGATATGTGTTCTGGGGGGCCTAATTAGCGCTCATTTGAAGAAATTTTTGCAAAATTCAAAAGTCGGGATCTCCTCATTAGTGATTTTTTTTTAAGAAAATTCACTAATTGGAAACAAAAAACTATGATGTAAGTAAACATGATGTAGAAACCATAGGTTGGAACATTGTAAACAGAAGCTTAATTTTAGTACATTTAGAAATTCTTTGTAAATATTTTTGTAATTGATATTAATAAAAGTTCATGTTGTTTTATATTATGTTTGCCTCTGAAACCCAGGGTACTGGGTTCGATTCCCAGGGCTCCTTTCTAATTTTTTAGTACGTACTGTAAAATTAACATGGACCGACGTTTTGGAACTATTTAAGCAAGTTGAAAGTCTGCACGTTCCGCCCTCGAAGTGGGCGTGAAGGCGTTGATCCTGCGTCCGCGCGATGTTGGGCACCTTGAAGATCCTCACCCTCCTTACATAAAGGCAGGAGTTCGGCAAAATTTGGAGGTTAGTGAAGTGAAACTGCTCGCTAGTGCCGGTGATTGTCCATAATCGCGTAAGTTGGCCGACGTTAAAGAAGCAAATCTGGCACACACATAAACATACACACACACGCACGCACGCACACCCCTTTCCTTACTTTTCATTTTAATGAATTTTCGCAGAAAAAAATCACTAATGGGCAAATTGCGACTTTTTAATTTTGAAAAAAAAATCTTTAAATGAGCAAGTCGATATTCTACCCGCCGCTGCGTACACCGACTCTGCTGATAATTTTGTAAATTATTTACCTCTGGAAATTTAGTAACGTATTTGTTTATTTAATGTTGGAATATTCAAAAATTTGAACTAATGAATTATTTATCATATCGTTAAACCAATAATGATTCATTATTATTATATAAACACTGACCGCTTTTAGATATAAAATTTTATGTGTGGCCGACGCTTTTTGACTGCTTTGTATCTAAAAGTGCAATTGGGTACTACGCCAAACATTAATGCCCATTTATATTCACTTTGTTGTTTGGCGTATGCATAGAAGGTTATAATTTAAATAATTTATAACAGACAAATCTCATGAGTGGTTACAGTTGAATATTTTTATACGTTATGAATAATATAGCCAAATGATATTATTCTATTTGAAGTTGGGGGAACCTTTTTAGTGAATTTTTATTAAAAAAAATTCACTAATAGAGAGGTATCGATGGTGAGACTTTGCAAAAATTCTTTCAAATGAGCGCGAATTAGGACCCCTAGAACCCATATCCGGGGTCAGTTTGAATGTTTATATGTTTATATATATATATATATATATATATATATATATATATATATATATATATATATATATATATATATATATATATATATATATATATATATATATATATATATGTGTGTGTGTGTATCCGTCTGATAACTCAAAAAATAATTAACCGATTTAGATGAAACTCGGCAAGTGCCTTTCTTTTATTAATGGCTTGGATGAGTTCGTTGGCCAGGAAAATCGGACGGGGTTTTCCAGGAAAATTTTGAGTTTTCTTTCAAAAAAAATTTTTTTTTCGAAAATTTCGATAAAATTTGGTCTACATATTGCTTTAGGAAATACCTAACTATGTGCCAAAATTCAGCTTTCTAGGGTTACAGAAAATTGTGCTATTCAAATTTGAAACATTTATGTTTAAATCATAAGTATGTGGTTGCTGTTGGTTAGTCAATGCTTATGTTATTGTCATTGACTCATGAAATTCATTTTTAACTTTTAGAGAAATGTCAATAATACTGAATTCACTGATTGTTAATCATTGGAAGCATTTACGATTATATATAACCCTATTGTAATTTATTATCATTTATCACCTCTGTAGTATAATTATTATTTTTCTTACAACTCTCAGCGTTTTTAGTCAATTGTTGTTATTAATAATCAATAGTTTCTTTGCGAATACACACACCTTCCATTGACTTCTGCTTCTGCCGCTGTTACAGTCCTTTTATTTAGAGGTAGAGTTGTAACCACTCATACAAACAGTGTTTTTTAACTACGTGGCTGGGGGACTGACCGAATTCATTCCCAGTTGCTGTTGATTTACTCATATTCTCTAATATGTTTGAAGATGTGGCGTCTACTTCATTCCAAGTCACTATTAACCGACTATTTATGAAATTAAATAAGGAAATTAAATCGATTGTCATAAAATATGTAGTGTATTAAGACAAGGGAAAAAGAAATAAAACATATATAACTGTGCACATTTTGATTATATTTTAGGGTGCTTGAGAGAGGTATTGTCACAGCATAATATCTTATTAAAGTTCATTTGTAAATAGGTTTAATTTTTATATGTTTATATATATATATATATATATATATATATATATATATATATATATATATATATATATATATATGATAACTCAAAAAATAATTAACCGATTTTGATGAAACTTGGCAAGTGCCTGTCTTTTATTAATGGCTTGGATGAGTTCGTTATCCAGAAAAATCAGACGGGGTTTTCCGGACAAATTTTGAGTTTTCTTTCGAAAAAATTTTTTTTCTCCGAAAGTAACAAAGCTGTTTTAATGAAATTTACTATATATGTTGCCTCAACCTTACTACGTACCAAAATTCAACTTTCTAAGTTTAGAGAAAATTGAGTTATTCAAATTTTAAATTTTCTTTCGAAAAAAATTTTTTTCTCCGAAAATTACAAAGTTATTTTAATGAAATTTTGTGGATATCTTGCCTTAGGAAAAACCTTACTACGTATTGAAATTAAACTCTCTAAGTTTATAGAAAATTGAGTTATTTAAATTTGAAGCATTTAATAAAAATTCACTACCATAACGCACTTGCTGCGTCCCGAGTTTTTAGATAAGTCGTATCGAAAAATGGTTTTACAAAATTTGTTAAAAAGCTGTTCTATATAAAATTGCTAAAAATAGTACTTCTAAAAAAATTGGTGAAAAAATTTATGTAAAAAACTCGGTAAAATATTTTTATATACTTTTTTTTTGCACGAAAATTTATTTAAACGATATTTTTCACGAATTTCGTCAAGAACCTCGATGGTTCAGGGGTAAGAGCGTGTGCCTCTGAACCGAAGGGTACTGAGTTCGATCCCAGGGTACTCCTTTCACTTTTTCAGTACAAACCGTAAAATTAACATCAACCGAGGTTCTGGCATTGTATTTGAGCAAGTTAAATGTCTGCACGTTTCGCCCTTCAGAGGGGGCGTAAAGCCGTCGGTCCCGTGTCCATGCGATGTTGGGCACGTTAAAGATCCCTACCCTCCTTACAGAAAGGCAGGGGTTCGGCAAAATATCCAGGATAGTGAGGTGAAACTGCTCTCTGGCGTCGGTGATTGGCCATAGTGGCGGAAATAGGCCGTCGTTAAAGAAACAAAACACATACATACGAATTTCGTCAAAAAATGTCACATTGAAACTGCTAAATAATTTTATTTACTGTAACAGTATAAATTGAATAGCTAAACAGCTAGGCTAGTTTGGGCGTATTTGTGGTTCCTCCTCTGCTTTAAACAGAGAATTATTGGCGACGATCGGGGTTATTTCTTCTGGCTATCCCTCGTATACTGAATAAAATTGAGATCTTTCGTTAAATCATTTCTCTTTGAACTACCCCTGGTATATCTTGTCGGCGGCCGCGCCGGCGTTGTGGTTAAGAATGTTGGTGGTTCGAGAATGGTCCGCATGTTGAGAAGGATAGATGGCTGGGGACGTATGGGATGAAGTGAGAGCGAACAGCAGCGCTACCGGCTGTCAGGTAGGGAATGCGAATATTCCGGAAGGTTCGACGGAGAGATTTCGTTGGTAGTAGTTGGAGTTAACACGTGGTTCGTTCTGAGAAGCAAGTTGGATATTAATTATCCCCATAGTGGATTTAATTGCACTCAGAATGTATCTGCAGTCTTTTGGTGATATCGTAATTTATGGATTTGGTGTTGAAGACTGTAGAGATACCCGTTTGAGGGGATATAAGGACCACTTTGATCTTGTCACGTTAGTTGGAGTTTCGTATGCTCTCGTTGGAGGTAAGAAATCATCATCTCTCGTAACTATAACACCTCTAGCATTCCGTTACTTATTGTTTTTAGGGTTCTAGTATCGGGTGGAAAAGCTCTAGTACTGGGTAGAAAGTCTTTGTATTGTGCAGAAATATTTGTGTTAGGCAGGAATCCTTGTACCGGCTGGAAGAATCTTTGTATTGTACAGAAATCCGTGTATTTGTGCTGGGCGATTTTAGTACTGGATAGAGAATATTTGTGTTAGGCAGAAATATTTGTGTTGGGCAATCCCTGTACTGGATAGTTCTAGTATTGGGCAACTCTTGTGTTGGGCAGTACCTTTGGCAAATTCACGTATCATAGGAGAATTTTGAGTGGAATAAGTCTCGCATGGAATAGCGAATTTTCATGTACCGAAAGAAGTATGGCTATTGAGTTAAATGGAGTTTTATGTGCTAGTCAAGAGCAACGATATTGTTGGTAATTTTATGGCCTAGAAGTCCAGGAGGTTCAAGTAAGAATTTTCCGTTTTGTGATAAAGAATAGAGTGATAAGAGAGACAATCTTGATAAGCTAAAACTTTAAATATTCACATCTGTTAAATTTGCTGAAATCAAACTGAATTATTTTATTTAAACTTCAATAAATGTGGTACAGATTTTTATGAGACCCTTGTTAATATAATTGCTTCACTTTTGATAGTTACCACCGTTTATTATATATTGTTAGCATTAGTTAGGCTTATTGATTATTCTTGGGACTTGATATTTAATCAGGCCACTTAACTTAATTAACGTGTAATTAATTACTATTTGGGGAAAATACGTTGTAAGCTTTGCGTGCACGAAAAGTGAAATTTTTCCATAGAACAATTATGCATACTCATTAGATGTCTTGATTATTTTGTAATAAGCCATTTCAGTTATATAATAGAGACTTTTTATTTTAGATCAGAATTTTAAAAGAGCTTTTTAATAATTTCTTGTATGCCAAAGAAGCTTAACACAAGCCCTTATTTTATCATATTACGGGTGTGTTTTGGTTTTGGTTTTGTGTTTGTGTTTTGTTTTCAGGGCTGTTGAGAATTAGATCATTACCGTTACCTTTATTTGTGGGTCTATGAGACCATACCGTTCTGGAATTTAGTTGGTTTTACCATAATTATAACTCCCTTGTAGCTTCCTGTGCTCGATTGTGGTTGGCTAAAGTAGCCAGTGTGATCCAAGAATTCTTGCTTGTGTTGGATCAGGGCAAGGAAGTATATTAGTGAACATCTTATTAGAATATCCGGGAGTGGAGGTTAAACAATCAAGTGGCGCCCCTAGTTAACATCTTATTTTGACCCACGCCCATCTCCACTGTGTAAAAGCTGGCGGCCCTCTAACTTCCCGGCAATTTAGCTTATGCCAATGACAAATTAGGTTTGTGAATAGATTGGGAATTATTTGAGCATTTGTCATCTGGTATAAAAGAAAGTGCGTCGCATTACATAAAAAAGTTTCTTTCAAGGAAATTGACTAAAAAGTGACTAAGAAAATTTGCATTGCAACATTTTATACATAATAATTTGCTAGTATAGTACTATAAAGTTTATACAATCTGTCTTAGATATAGACGTAGACTTCTTCTGCAGGTCGACAAAGAGAATGCTCTTTTACGCCACGATGCCGTAAAAAGCGAAACCGACTGCAGGGAAGAGAACAAGTACTTATAAAACCACAGAACATGTCTCTACAGCTGTATTAAGTACGAAATGATTTCACCAAGTTAAATCAATAAAAACCACCTGATCTGTTATTAGAATTCAATTTAAAAGTTCTCATTAAAAGGATATTTTCGATTAAAAATAAACAATAATAAAAAAAATTTGATCGCAAAGCCTTAAAGAAGGATCAACAGATTTAAAAAAAAGTTGACACACCCTTAGGATTTGAACCAGCGTCATCTCTGAGTTTAAGTACGATACCCGCCCCCCAACAAACTGAGCTATAAATCACATGACAAATTTGTTGTAATGAATAAGTTATAAGCTTGTATGTATTTATTTTTTTTGCTTTAGCATAGCAAATTAGTCTA